>MU260828.1:40000-77500 GCA_020310875.1 Ceratopteris richardii | reverse complement strand
GTCATTAACAATATTGCTCAAAGAAGAATAGAGGCTTTGATAGTCCACTGGTATTATACAGAGAGTAGTAGTCCATTCACTGGTAAGTATAACTTAGAAATGGTATGTGACACCAAACAAACAAGCTCAAAAAAGAAAAAAAAATATTTGAAGTACACCCACCCTTAAAATGGATGATGTAGATATTCTTGTTTATGATTTTTCCTTGACAAAAATAGGGCACTTGAGGCAAGAATGATCAATATGATAAATCAAAAGATTCCACATGTATGTGGGACATTTAATCATAGGCAAACAAGATGATCTATGCATGATCCTACAAAATTTGGTATGTACTTGCATGAGAATAGAGCTCTTGTTGACATAGAAGAAGAGTAAGAAGAAGAAGAGAGCTCCCAAAAGTCTTAGACTGACTTATATGCATCTGATGATGGGGGTATAGACATAGATCAAGAAAGTTGTGAATTAATTTGAAAATATATGATATTTTTGGTGCTTATACAAATGCTCGAAAGCACTTTGCATAATGAAACCATGTTCTATTGCATTTCTGAATCACTGTCAAAGATTATCTATCTAACACGTGTTGCATCTTTATTTTCTATATGTGATTTTATATCACGTTTATATTTCTCATATAGATTCTTAAGCTATTATTGTTAAATAGATCCAAATTTTGGGCACATTTTGACCTCCTAAATTTTTAGAAAATGACAAAAAATGTCAAAAAGTTGCATATTTTCACTTCACTTTTGAAGTGTATGTATACTAGTGTAAAGGATATTCAAAGATAAGATGTAATTTGCATGACTTTTGATGCCGGAGCTCTCTTTTTATGACATAGTTCTCGTTTGTTATGATAGATAGATAGACTGTAGAATTTTTATTCTCTCTTGAAGTGTCATCAAGCTGCAAATAGAGATTTGGTGGCAAAAGACCTCCCATGATTGCAAAACTTTATGAATCACAATAATCATACGGTTTTGATCATTATGCACCGTGGGATATGTGAAAAAAAACCTTTGACTTTATGGTTCCATTGTATACCAAAGCACCAACCAAATGCATTTGCACAAGGACTTCATCTCCAATGTCCTTAGGAATGCAAGCAAAATGGGCCAGACATGTTTTCTTTTGATCCATACCATCAATCAACAAACACATATAACGCTCTAGATTTTTGAGTGCTTTACTTCGATGATGAATTGATTTCTTTCTTTCTAAAGCTTGATTCTCATGATAGTTCTTTAGAAGACTTTTAAAATTATCTTTTTCTTGTGGTGTTGTGGCCCTCTTCTCCATGTTTTTCAAAGTGGCACCAACTGAGCATTCACTCATTCTAATTTTATGAGGAATACTCAGATTGTTAAACTCTTCTTTCCATAATCAAGTGAAATGTTGATACAAGACATACTTCTCATTTTTACTTTCCATCTCTTCTTTATAGACTTGAAATACTTCTCGACGAGTAAAGTTATCTGACAAGTGTAACCTTCCAATTGTAGGCATAACTTCACAATGCAAACTAAAATAGTTCATCATCCAACTCATTGCATGATGACCAATAGAACCTTTGGTCCCAACTCCGTGATATGTATAAAAAATGAGATCTCCACATATCGCCCTTGCCAAATCTTATGTATTCTACAATTCCCCATGCCCATCACATTTTGAAATGCAGCCTTACAACATCGGATCCCTTGACCAAAGTAATATTCAAAGGCAACATGTGTTACTGATATGTTATCCTCAATCATTTGCATGTGAGAAACAAGGCATAAATCTTGCCTTTCATTATCTAAATGGAAGAATTTCTCTCTTAGCTACTTAGTTTCTTCATTCCTAATTTATACAATCATTTCAAACCACAACAATGCTTCACAATGTCCAATGCGATTTGTCTATCTAAAGTAAGGAATTGAAATCTTCTTTGACTTGCTTCATGAGGCCTTTACTTAAAATGCCACATGCTTTGTATACTCTCTCTCTCTCTCTTTGCTAAGATTCTTTGCTCCACATGCACTTGAATTTGAAGAGAGATCAATAGGTGGATCGGGTTCAATAGATGGATCCGATTGAGCATTGTTGCATTGAGAACCTAACTTAAATGACTCAACTGAGAACATCGAATCATTGATACATTCTAAGCCATGGAAACCATTCATGAAAGGATCCACTAAAAACAACAAATTTAAAAGTCTATCGATTCAATCACTAGAGATAGTGCTTCCCAAGCATTTACCAAAAAGAGAGAGCTCATCTTCATTGACAGTGGAGGTGTAATAGAATTCCCTTTATAATATACAAACAATGGAAGTGTAACATCAAGTAATTATATCTCCCAAATAACGTATTTGGATAATTATGAAGATGGATTGTTCCCATTATTATGGGTTGTATGATTTGAGTTTATGTCATAATCAAGAATCATTTAGAGGTATGAGATCATTGCTCATTAAAAATTGTAAGGCAATCCATCAATGCATTTAGGGAAATGGGATTGAGGCTAAATGCATCTATGGGATTGAGGTCATGAATTCCTTTGAGTTAGTCATTTAATCTAACAAATTGAATGCAACTGTAGAAAAGGTAGATCAGATTGGATCTCATATGGAACGAATCACTCAACATGAAGAGAAAACATAAGAACTAATGCACAATGTGATGCAAGTACAAGGGCAAAGGAAAGAGTTGTACAATAAGAACTCAAGAGAAAAACCTCTCTTGACTCAACTACCAAATGATACGAGATTATATGATTCCTAACTCCTCATGGGTTTATTCAACTTTTACAAATGTAATTGTGAAGCAAAATTACAAGAGGTTGTACATATGAAGCCTTCCAAGTGTTATGTCAATACATTGAGCTTGTGTGTGGTGATCAAGTATGTAGGCTTGGGCTTAATTGCACCAAAAACTCCCCCTCAAGCCTAACATGCTTGGTCTTCATTGCTTCTTGATTTCTTGCAACCCAATCATCAATTTGAACCTATTCATCTTTGTTCCATTCAATGCTTTGGTGAGTATATCTGCACATTGTAATCGAGTTGATACATAGGATAATTGTATATCCTTGCAAAACAATATCTCCCTTACATAATGATAGTGCACTTCAATGTGCTTAGTCCTTGCATGGTATACAGGATTAGCAACCAAATGAAGTGAACTAGTGATATCTCCAAATATAATTGGAGTGTAGGAATGTATCTCCAAATCTGCATACAATTGCTTAAGCCACATAACTTCCTCAGTTGCATTTGGCTATATAGATATAAGTTTTGAACCTGCAAAGGGTAGGTACCCTGAAGTGCTCCTCCTATCATCCTTGGAGCCAGCCCAATCTGCATCGGAATACATCTTTATATCTATGTCAGAAGTGAAGGGATAGAACAACCCTTCATTCATTGTACCTCTTAGATACTTAAGCACCCTCTTTGTAGCTTCCATATGAGGCTTCCTTGGTACATGCATAAACTGACTCAATGTACTTACTGCATATGAAATATCTACTCTTGTCAAAGTAACATAATTAAGACTACCCACTAGTTGTTGATAACTTGTAACATCTTCAAGCAGTTAATATTCATGTGAACTTAGCTTATGGTTGAGCTCCATAGGAATACCTGCAACTTTAGTGTTCTCCATCTTAAATTTTACCAAAATATCATGTATGTACTTCCTTTGTGTGATGAATATACCTGAATCTATGTACACAAGTTCTAAGCCAAGGAGGTAGGTTAATAACCCTAGATCACTGATCTTGAATTTCTTCATTAATTGAGCCTTGACTTACTTGATACCATCAAAATCATTTCCTCTAATAATGATATCATCTACATAGACACATAAGTAGATGACCTCTGATTTAATCTTCTTAATAAATAAAGAAGAGTCTGCCTTGCTTGCCACAAAGCCTTGATTCTGCAAATAGGTAACAAGCCTATGGTTCCATGCTCTAGGAGCTTGCTTGAGACCATAGAGTGCTTTTCTAAGCTTGCATACATAACCTACCTTTTTCTTCATCTTCAAAACCTTGTGGTTGTGCCATATACATTTCTTCTGATATCCAACCATTTAAGAATGCATTCTTGACATCTAATTGATATAAATTCTAATTTTTAGATGCAACAAGACTTACCAATACCCTGATTGTTGGCATCTTTGCCAGATGTAAAAATGTTTCTTTATAGTCTACTCCATGTGTTTGGGCAAATCCCTTTGCCACTAACCTTGCCTTGTACCTGTTTATAGAACCATCAGAGTTCTTTTTAATTTTGTATATCCACCGTGAACCAATTACCTTCTTATCTAGCTTCTTCGGAACTAGATTCGAAGTGTGGTTTTCCTGCAATGCTTCCACTTCTTCCTGCATGGCTTCTCTCCACTCTTTCTTCTTCCTAGCCTCTTCAAATGAAGAAGGCTCTTCTGCCATAGAGTCTTTAGTGATATACGCAGAGTGTTTTGTGACAAATGATGTATCATATCCATACCTTATGTGATTCTTACTTTCTCTTTGTGATCTCCTTAAAGCTTGATTGGAAGACTCGGGCAGATCCTCTAATTTCTTGTATTTGAATATGCCTCTTGACTTCCAAGCTTTGAAGTCAATCTGCTCCTCATCCTCTGAGTTGGTGTCCTCTTCTAGGTGTTGATCATCTTGAGTGAGGGTTGGAAAATCATTTTCCAAATCATATGGTAACTTGATTTTCCTGCAATCATCTTCAAACCATGAACTATTCTCATCAAATACTACATCCCTACTAACTATGAATGCCTTGTTAGTGCGGTTGTACAATCTATATCCCTTTTGATTTTGATCACACCCAATAAATATACATTTCTCAGCCTTAGGGTCAAGCTTCCCTCTGATTTGTGATGGGATGTGTGCATAGGCAATACAGTGAAATTTTTTGCAATGATCTAATGTGGGTCTCCTGCCATTTCATGCTTAATATGGTGCCATACCATCCAATGATTTGGATGGAAGCCTATTGACCAAGTAGGTGGCTATGGAAACAACCTTTGTCCATAAATAATTAGGTAATTTTTTCTCTTTTAACATAGAACTAGGTGTTTCAACAATTAACATGTTCCTTCTCTCTACCACTCCATTCAATTCAGGAGTTTACCTGGTTGTTACTTCCCTCTTTATGCCTCTATCCTGTAGAGATAGATCAAACTCATGTGAAAAATAATCACCACCTCCATTAGACCTAGTTCTCTTCAAGCTCCTTCCTATTTTGTTTTCAACTAGTGCCAAATACTTCTTGAAACATGTAAATACCTCATCCTTATGCTTCATGAAATAGAGGATTGTCCACCTACTATAACCATCAATAAATGAGAAATAGTACCTTGAACCTGAGATGGATGGATCTTTGCTAGGATCCCACACATTAGTGTGTACAAGCTCCAAATAGTCTTCATGGATGTATCCTTTCCTGTTGAATGGTTTCCTGTGAGCTTTGCCAAATTGGCAAGCTCCACATTTGTATATCATGTGCTGCTTGGTCACATTGGGAATGCCAAGCACACTTTGATCCCTACAAATTTGCTTGAGAGTTCTTTCTGTTATGTGCCCTAACCTTTTGTGCCATATTTCCAACTCAGATAAGGTTTAATCTCTATAACTGAATAGTGCTATGTTCCTTGTGTCTTCAATTTCAAAAGTAAACAATCTACCTGGCTTCTCACCTTTGGCTATCCTTTTGAAGCCTTGTTGGGGGTCTTCCATATATGCTCCATGCTTAGTGAATCTGACCTGTAGACCCTTCTCTACAATCTGCCCAACACTAATTAGGTTTTTGGTTATAGTGGGCACATACAAAACTTTGCTGAAAAGGTTCATACTACCATCAGATGTTTTGATATTTCCAATTTTCTTGACTAAGTGTTTAGTGTCATCACCTATTTGTACTTCATGCTTCCCCTTGGGTTCTTCAAGATCAAATAATAGTGCTACATTTCCTGCTACATGATTGGAACAACCTAAATCAATGTAGAAGAGATGCTCATCATCTTTACCTTGCTTGGATGTCATGTTTATGATGAGTAAAGAGTCTTCTTGATCTTCAGTATAGTTATTGAAGTCCCTTCTTCCTCTAAAGCCTCCTTGATAGTTGTTAATGTTGTAGCCTTGATTGTAGTTATGGTTGTAGTTGTCTCCACCATTGTTGTACCTGCCTCTATATTGTCCATAAATTCCTCTATGGAAGCCTCTTCCCCTTTAGTTCCTTGTATTTTTGTAGCATTCTTCTGTAGCGTGGTTGTTGCGACCACATATGTTGCATGGTGAATTCTTGTTGGGTCTCCCCCTGCCTTATTTTCCTCCTTTGCCCCTTCCTCTAGCACCTCTCCCTCTTCCTGCATAGTTAGCTTGAGAGGTACTAGCCTCTTCTTCCTGTTTCTTAGTTTTACCTTTATCCTTAGCTTTATTGTTATATGTATAAAGGGCATAAGATTGGTTACCTTTTGAGTTGTCAACATTTCTATTGAGTTTTGTCTCATGGGTCAAGAGTTGTCCCATCAAGGTGTTGAGATTAGGTATTTGCATATCCATATAGAGATCCATTGTTGTGGTGAATGATTCCCACTTGTCATCAGCCTTAATTCCATTGATGATCTGCCTCACTATGTGCTCTTCCTCTATTTCTTCTCCAATGCTTGCAAGTTGGTCTACTACATCATCATTTTGGTTACCTCACACATACTCCCAAAAAAAGTGATCACACACGATGAGACAAGACACAAGCAAGGAATTCTCAAGGTGCATGCACACCACTACGAGATTTCAAAATAGACCCATCAGTAACATAGGAAAAATCCAAGTCCAATAAATTGCTTACAACTAACCGGTCATTTTTTTTAATATAAAGGAAGTTCAGCATCAGCCTACTCTCCCGGACTTGAATTAAATAAAGAAAAGTACAAGAGAAGGGGACTAGTGATTAACCTTCTTTGTAATGTCATCTAAGCTCTGTAAAAGCTTCCCCTGCTTTGTGGGAACTAACCGGTCTTCACATATAATTGTTGTGTCGTCATCAGTGTCCAATCTCGATTGATCAATCTATCAACAACCAGTTTCTCGATCTCGCAAATATACACATGCAAAAACACACCCGTTCGGGTGATCTTTGCCCTCCTCCTCTGTGTCTCTCCCCCTCAAGAGTGGGAACTATCCTTTTTCTTTTTCTTTTTATTTATTTTACTTGCACGAGTTGGCCTTGTTGAAAGTTCCATGCTCCACCCTTTTGTCCCAACTCACTTTCATTCTCATGCAAGCACATATATCCCACATGCAAGGGAATTCTCCCAAACTCCATATAAGCAAGGCCTCCCTTCACTCCACACAAGTCATTCCACTCTAGCTCATTGCCAAGAGTGTGCTTCCACTCCTCATGGAGTCTTCATGCTCATAGAGCATCTCATGTAATTCATTTCTATTTTTACTTTTAAGTCATTCATCATGTTTTGTTATCTTTTGTTCCTTCCTCCATAGCTTGTTAGATGTGTGCATGTGAGTAGAGTAGGAGTAGTCCTTTTTCATTTCAACATGGTATCAAAGCATAGATTAACTTTCCTTTCGAGTTTTGTTTTTGTTATTTTCATCATTAGTATGTTTTTCTTTCTTAATCCCTCCCTCCCTCCCATATTCCTTTAACAAGAGTGCTTCTAAGCACTATTTCATTTCATCATTTATCATGAATAATTTTACCATGCATGTTCTTATCATCACAATTTTGTTTTGTAGACTTTCAATTTTGTGGTTTCTTCATTAACAAGTGCTTATAAGCACTATCTGTCAATAATAGTCCATATCTTTTGCTCTTGAGCATTGTAAAGAGAGAGAGGTTGTGGGAAGCATGGGGATATAACTACGCCCAACCGTGGCCCTGTCAAGAAGATGTCAATATGTACAAGAGAAGAAGAATAAGAGCTTTTCAGCACTAAAGGAGCCTATTTCGGTAGTAACAGTAGCAGAAATATGAAGCTGTAGTAATTTTTTTTTTTAAGTGTTTGCATGAAAGAGATTCGATCTGTTGGCAAAGGAGCATGTGTTTTCCAAGCTATAGAGCTTGTCCTGTATGCGTGTGCTATGTCAGAACAAAAAAGGCATCTATTATTGCATGTTCTGGTGACTACTACACATTGGAACTTTGCTCCAGCTTAGATTCAGGAAGCCTAGCCGTAAACCTTCCATTCATGGGACACAACCAGTCAAATTATGCCTACGTGTATGAATCATGTATTTTGTATCATTTTCTTGTCATGTTCAAAATATTTATACGATACTTGTAAAGGGACTAGACACTGCTCTTTTTTGAGAGTAAGACCTTCCCTAGACAATCTCTCATATTATGCATCAAGCTTTAAACATGCGCAAAAAAATTCTATGAGGAACATGAAAAAGATGAAGACAAGAAGAACAAGATGTCTACAACAACCAAAGGCATGCTTCTACAACAAAGGAGATCGAAGAGGATCAAACGACTAAAACTTGAAGGATCCCATCAATAGATCACAAAGAAGACTACGTCAACAAAGTCAATGGTGGCAATTGGATCATAAGCACTACCTACACCATGTTGTAAACCATTGTACATGTCTAAGGATCCCATATATCCCTAGATCCCCACCCATGCCATGGATTCCATATGTCCATGGAACAAAAACCCAAGGGATGCCATATGTCCCATACTTGGATCCCATATGTCCAAGTTATGTCTAAGGATCCCATATGTCCTTAGATCCTAAAACCAAATGGACTAAGTGATCCCATATGTCATTAGTCCCCCATATTAACAACAAAAGGATCATCACATGGAGGGGGGTGTTGAGAGTTCCATGCTCCACCCTTTTGTCCCAACTCACTTTCATTCTCATGCAAGCACATATATCCCACATGCAAGGGGAGTCTCCCAAACTCCATATAAGCAAGGCCTCCCTTCACTCCACACAAGTCATTCCACTCTAGCTCATTGCCAAAAGTGTGCTTCCACTCCTCATGGAGTCTTCATGCTCATAGAGCATCTCATGTACGTCATTTCTATTTTTACTTTCATTCATTCATCATGTTTTGTTATCTTTTGTTCCTTCCTCCATAGCTTGTTAGATGTGTGCATGTGAGTAGAGCAGGAGTAGTCCTTTTTCATTTCAATAGGCCTATGTTGCAATTGAATGCGACTCGTGGACCTAGCCACCTGGCTAGGTTGGTTCCACCCATCTACCAACACAACATAGCACACAATGACATATACACATGACATATACACATATACATACGTGCTAGCCCATAACGAAGTTAGGTGTGGCTCGTGGTATCGACTGCCCAACCGAGATGGTCCCACTTTCATATCAACCCTCTATGGCACGAAGCACCAAAAAAGATATTCACACACAACCATCTCAACCTACGATGAAACTAGCATCGGCTTGTGGTCTAGACCACCCGGGCAAGAGGACTTTGCCCACCTACTAGCCCATCATAGCACGTGAGTGCACATACATATATACATGCTTTTACTTGTACTTTTATTTTTTTATTTTTCACTTTTCCCATCTCCCATGTCCTGAGAGTTAGGGAGAGGCAAAAAGGAGCATCTCCCCGCCCGACCCACACATCATGCAACCAAACATACACAAAGGTACAAAAAATATACACGTGGAGCTGATAGATCGATCATCCATCACTTTTCTTACTCTGTCATAATGATTATATACGACATAACTGACATAGTCACAAATAGACCTCTCAGACTGGATTCCCCTATTCTACCTCTAAGTCGCTTCCTCGGTTGTAATGTAGGACGACAACCTCAAAAATTTCTACCTCGCTCACCGCAAGTGATCAATGCTCTCTGGAAAGTGAGTTAGGCTCCGCCTGAGGAGCTTTATCATTCTTGCCTATGACTAATTGATTAGCCCAAGTCCAAACAAGTCCATTTACCTCATCAGGTGTACCTCGAGAGTTATCGTAGTAGAAATAGCGATCCTCTGCATTCCCCGCTCAACAAAGTAGATACGCTTCGAACTGCGAAAAAGCAAAATCAATATCAATACCTTGGTTTAGGAAACGTAGCAACCAATGAGCTTTCTCCACATCCTATTTTGTCCATGGGTTTTCAATTGATATCTCCATGCTCACCAATGCCTGATCTGCAAAATATATCACCAAGTCGAAGAGAGCGTTCTGATATACTTGGTCAGCCATCGATGGTCTAGTCCTCATAGAGAAATCCCCTCTTACTCTGTTCTCATATCGAATCATATGCCTCTCGTAGGATTGTCCAAATTAAACAAAAAAGTCCCATAATCCAATGGCTTGCTTGAAATCCTCTATGTGCATATTCACCTATGATCCTCTCTATGCTCTACTCTCTATCCTGACACCCATATCCATAAGACTTCGGTCTGATAACTTTAGCACGCTCGACATGAGCCAATCTAGACTCCTCCAGGCCGTCGCCATTCCTATGGGTACTCTCTACATGAGGCACTTTACTCATCATGCCTTCTTTTGGTTCACTTTCTAATGCATGTTCCTTCTTGAGTCCTTCATGTCTGGAAATCCTCTTTTCACAACCATTTTGGTTTTCCTTATCTTTACCTTTCAACAAGTCTTCCTTTTGATCCTCTAATTCCTTACTGAAGCTCTCATTGTCCACATACCACTTTTCTCTCTTGGATCTACCTCTACCCTCAGGGTCTCCCTTGCCTATATTCTTGCTCATGAGGTTATGCACTTTGTTCATGCTGGAAGCTCCATAACCATCTTGCTTTTCCATCTAGGTTGCATTATTGGTTATTCGAAAATTTGTTTATTCGTGAATAATTATGGAATTTTGCGATAAGCCCTTATTATTCGATCGAATTATTCAGTTCCATGTCAGCTTATTTGGACACGCCCGAATAGTTTTTGCACGGGAATTTGACAGTGCTTTCGATTGAAAAGTTTTCGATCGAATACTTTTTCAATCGAAAAGCTTTCGATCGAAAAATTTTTCGACCAAAAAAAAATCAATCGAATAATATTTTATAAACGAGTAGAACTATACTCATTTTTCATAAAAGCTACTTTGTTCTTTACGAACTTAAAGTATCGTAGAGAGAACAAGGTATAAATTTTTGCTATATTAAATAATTGAAACTATTGTGATTGTTTGACTCAGCATTGATTCTTACTTCATAATAGTACATGTATGTGAATTTAAAATCTATTATGATGGATTCTTATTCATTTTTCATAAAAGCTACTTTGTTCTTTACAAACTTAAAATATCATAGAGAGAACAAGGTATAATTTTTTGCTATAAATATTAAATAATTTAAACTATTGTGATTGTTTGACTCACTATTGATTCTTACTTCACAATATTATGTGTAAATGTATGTGCATATGATTAGGAATTTAGAATATATTGTGATTGTGTGATACAACATTGATTCTTACTTCACAATAGTATGTGTAAGTGTATGTGCATATGATTATAAGAATTTAAAATCTATTGTGATACATTAAATTTATTATTGAAAGATGTAGGTAGATTATGTTTGACTCAACATTGATTTTTACTTCATAATAGTATATGTATGTTTCTACTCAAGTCTGTCAAACTATTTTTAAGAATAACCAAGAATTATGTACTCCATTTTCTCCAACTGCATCAAAAAAGAGTGGAGTTGGTGAATTTAGTAAAACTGGTGGATCTAATACTTTGTCACCATGCTTTGTCCGGAATAAATCACAAAGTACTATACATGTAGCTTTTGAAAATCAAGATTGTCTCGAGCTTCATCTTAAATGGACTCAAGCATTCTTAGCATGTGGGATTCCTTGTTATTCATAATCCCATTTTCAAAGATGCTAGATGTCAACTACATGAAAAGCATTCACCATGCGAGATTATAATAAAATAAAAATAGAGCATGTAGATAAAGTGAAAAACAGTATTGAAGCTATTTTAAAGCGAACAGTACTTGATTATGTACCCATGTATGGATGTACAATAGCATTGGATGGATGGACAAGTTGTCAAGATAATGCCTCTAATTTTTGAAGTGTTGGAATTACAATTCAAAACAAGTATGAAGACATTACTTGGGTTCCATGTGCACCTCATACATTAAATTTAATATTGAAAGATATAGGTAGATTATCTTTCATTAAACAAAGCTCATTAGATGCAAAGTGGTCAAATTTATTAGAGAGCATTAATTTTCATATTCGCTCTTTCGATCAAAATCTCCCAATAAAGCACTTCAGATTTTTTGTGCCACACAATTTGCAACTGTCTACATTGTGCTCAGTGGATTATTGGAAGTTAGGCCAGCTCTTGTAGAAATGATTTCTGATCGAAGATGATAGACATGGCTAGAGAAGTATCCGTCTTATCGAGTTGCAACATCCAAGTGTACATCTCTAATACAATCACAAACTTTTTGGCATAATCTCGAAAGAATTGTTGGTATCACTAAACCTTTTGTGGAACTTTTACGAATGGTTGATACTGATAAATTTTTTATTGAAAAAGTTTATTGGATTATGTTAGGAGCTATTCAAAAAGTAAAAGACTTTAATCAATTTTCATTACGAGAGAAAACACAGATTATATCATTCGCAGAGAAGAGATGGACAGAAATGCATACTCATTTGCATGGAACAACATTTGTTTTGGATCCAACATTTCAATTCAAAGATTAAGCATCAAACAAAGAAGTCATGGCAAACGTTAAAACCATATGTTTCGTAATGTAGGAATTGTTAATCCTTCATTGTATAATGCTGCTCCTTGTGATGACAAATCATGTATAAGATTATGTTCTTCAGATAGCAAAATGTAGGACCGCTTTCGAGGAAGAGGGCCTTCGTTTCCTTGATTACAAAATTCTGTTCGATTTTGAGGACGACCCAAACCAATACCTGCATTCTTCGGACGATCATCCCAATCTACACGTCGATGAAGAATATCCTCTACAAAAACCTTTTGAATGAAATATAATGCTATTTGATTATTATTTGGTAATGATCTCTCAACTTGCACAAGGCATTGAAGTAGAGTTTCTACTAATCCTTTATGTTGTAAGTCTGAAAGTTTTAAGGGTGTTGTTTTTTTTTGCCCTTCCTGTAACTCGAAAGACAACATCACGAACAAAATGATTTGGACATAGCTTTTTTATTTCTTTCATTGACAATGCTTCTCCTTCTAATCCCTCTAACTCTAAATCTTGATGGAATAAAAATGCTAATCGTGATTTTGCAAATTGAGAATTATGCTCAGATAAAATCCTTTGAGATTCAGTATGATCAAGATCATCATTCACATCTGGCATTCTTGCCATGTTTTACTTTCAAATCTACAGAACAAAAATATTAATCTTTTCTCAAAAAATTCATATCATTTAATCCATATAACTCAAATGAATCCACTTCATTTAATCCATATAACTCAAATGAATCCACTTCATTTAATCCATATAACTCAAATGAACCCACTTCATTTGATCCACATAATTCAAATGATAACACTTCATTTAATCCACATAATACAAATGATTACATTTCATTTCATCCACTTAACTCAAATGATACCACTTCATTTACTCCTCATAATTCAAATGAATCCACACTATTTAATTCACATATGTTAAATAAATCCACAACATTTAATCCACATAACTCAAATGATACCACTTTATTTACTCCACATAATTCAAATAATCCATATCATTTAATCCACATATTACAAATGATTACACTTCATTTCATCCACTTAACTCAAATGATACCACAACATTTACTCCACTTAATATAAATGATTACACTTCATTTCATCCATTTAACTCAAATGATACCACTTCATTTACTCCACATAATTCAAATGAATCCATAATATTTAATTCATATGTGTTAAATGAATCCACAACATTCAATCCACATAACTGAAATGATACCACTTTATTTAATCCACATAATTCAAATAAATCCACATCATTTAATCCACATATTACAAATGATTACACTTCATTTCATCCACTTAACTCAAATGATACCACAATATTTATTCCACTTAATACAAATGATTACACTTCATTCAACCATTTAACTAAAATGAGACCACTTCATTTACTCCACATAATTCAAATGAATCCACAATATTTATTTATATATGTTAAATGAATCCACAACATTTAATCTACATAACTCAAATGATACCACTTCATTTACTCCATATAATTCAAATAAATTTGCATAATTTAATTCCCATATTATAAATGATTATACTTCATTTCATCCACTTAACTCAAATGATATCACAACATTTACTCTACTTAATGCAAATAAATCCATAACATTTACTCCACTTAATGTAAATGAATCTATATCATTTAATCCAGATAGTTCAAATGAATACATATTGTTTTCAATACGATCTTAGTTCATCTGTCATGGATATCTTTAAACCATATCAAGTTAGATGTGAGAATACTCTAAGCAGTTCATGTGCGTCTACTCTTTTTTATACATCTTTGTGAAAAGCTAATTCTAAAGCATATTTGAACTTGTAAATCCCATTCTTATCAATGGGATAACCATTGAAATCTACATATTTCAAGACTTGTAACAAGAATATCAAAACTATAAATATCTCTTGACTCTTATTAAAAGGTGGAGGACTAGTAGATATGCATTCAGGTGCAATCCACCAGTACTTTTGAATCCACTCATTTCTACTTGATATTTTTAAATTAGGTAGCTTCGAAAAATATTTTTCGTTGGTAAATATGTCACTCTACCAAAATCACATAATCTGATATAAGCATATTGATCTTCAAAATGCAACAAGATGTTGTCTGGATGGAGATCATTATGGGATATATTGCAAGTGTGTAAAGCTGATACTATTTGTAATAAGCCATTGATCATCTTCCAAATGTTTGTTTTCACAGTTGTTATGTCTCCTTCTGTGTCCTTCACACCTCTGCTTCATGGTACGTTTAGATACTCCTTCTTCATCCTTTCTAGCCACATCTCCAATGTACTATCATTCCAAAATTTGAAAATAAGGCACGAGCTTTTGCTATGGTGTCTAGCTAAACCAAATGGACTAATAATTCCACTGTGCATAATATATAACACTATGGTTTCATTCATGGCTTCATTCTCTCGTGTTTGTATGTCAGCACCATGTAATTTGAATAAGTTGGCAACCAATACTTCATTGTTTAATCTCAGGTGGGATATTTTGAATTTATGGATCATTCCATAATGTCTTTCCCCCACAAGAGCTACATCTTCAAAAGGAATAGAGAAATATGAGAGCAAAAAAAGATTGTTCATTGTTTGATCTCCCATATTCACATATGCATCTCTTGTATTTGGATCTATCTATGCTCTCACAAGGTGTTCAGTCATGTCCAGTTTTAATCGCTTTCCTCTCTTCATTGTCTGATAATGGAAATCGATAAATTTAATTTTATCGATGGATTTGGGCATACTAGTGATATCCACCACCAATGACTCTACTACATTGATGATTTGTCAAAAGATACGTGTAAGCTCTTTCGATATTTGCTCATCTAATATTTATGCTCCACCGGACACTGCCAAATTTATCTTCAATATGAATAAATATTGTTCTAGATAATTACATGATGAAATCTTTGTAACTAGATGTGTCCATGGCTATAGTGATTTCATATTTTCTCATTCGATACATGTAAGATCACAAAAATTCTTCTAAAATTTTCACTCTTGCTTGTTATTTTACCTATCATCTGTGCAAAAATAATAAAAGAGACTATTAATAAGTGTATGGATAAATAAATCAATAGTATGTGTATACAAATGATAGATATATGCATAGTTAAATAAGTAGATTTATAATTAAATAGAAAGTGTAATTGTAATCTTGAAGTGAATCTATGTAACTATTAAGAATGTAAGCGTCAACGAATCAGATAATCACAATAGTTTCTATACACCTTGTGACCTACACTATGTAGTCTCATTGGAATCTAAGTGACTATTGTGATAGTAAGAGTCAAATAATCAAACAATCAAACAATCAAATAATCATAATAGTTTCTATACACTTGTGACCTACACTAAGTATTCTCATCAGAATCTAAGTGACTACTATGAGAGTAAGGGTCAAAGAATCAGACAATCACAATAGTCACTACACACTTCCTATACTATTGAGAGAGTAGGAATCGAAGTGACAATTCAAACAATCTCAATAGATCTATTGTTGTGTCCTATACTACTGTGAGAGTAAGAATTGATGTAGCGAGTCAGACAATCACAGTAGTGGTTTATTTTTAAATGTTTTCCATCAATGTATACAAGTAAAAAATGCTTTTGCGAGTCAAACATGTATGCAATTGATGATTAAAAGACACAAAACAAATCATATAAATAAAAATAAGGCATATGTAAGAGATGCATATGTGAATCATACAATATGCCTGATATAATGAACAAAATAATAAAATGAACAATAAATAAAAATTAAATCAATACCTCACTGATACGATGAAGGAAGCTCTCTATGATAGAAATTGCAAGATTAAAGCTCTCTAAAAATTATCCATCTCCGTTTCTTTTTTTATGTTTATTCAAATAACCACAAATAAAACGAACATATTTGGTATTTTTTTTTTATTTGATCGAATAAATGCAACCCAGTTTCCCACCAGCTTTGTACAATGTTCCTGATCATGAGTTCCATGGGAACAACTCCCAATGTCCGAGGAATTCCTCCTCCTCATGAGATCGTCAGTCAGCTTGCTAGCTTCCTTCCCTTTCTTTGCAACTCCCTTTATCGTCTCTCCTTGGTCCATCCTGGCTTCCTCTTGACCTAATGACAAGCATGCACCACTAGGCAACACTCTTTCAGTTTTATCTAGTTCTCGCTTCGGAGTGCCTTATTTCCACTCAACTCTCGCATCGCATCCCTGTGCACTCGATTTTTTTTCTATCCTTGGTTCCATCCTTGGGCATATATCCTTGGGATCCACTTCTAATGCTTCAATCTTTTTCTTCATGTGTTTTGCTTCCACCATGATGGTCAATTCAAGGTCTGATCCCTTTTCGAGGATTCTTCCTTCCAGATGATTGTTGACCTCAGCTTCCTTTGGGTTTATGTGCATTGAATAGCACTCAACCTCACTCATATATGCCAACCATCCTAATAGCTCTTGGTCAGAATCATATTTATAGAGCAATAGATTTTGATACTCTCTCATTTTCGTGTCTTAGGTTTTGGAGAGCTATAGGTTAAACCCGACTTGAAGATGACCCTTGTAGTTATCCGTGTTCAAAGAAAACCTTTCTCGTGCCATCTCTTGCCTTACTTTCTCCTTTGCCTTCTTTTCCATCTCATCGACTATTATCGACTTCTTATTCTCGATCGAATTTGGAGACACCTAAATTTGTATTCGGTCATTCTTTGGTCCGATTGTAATGAATCCCATATGCCAGTCGTGCACACATTTGGCTTGCAGGAGCCATGGCCATCCAAGTAATATTGAGAGGGTGGCTTCTGAATTCCTCGATCAGACTATCAAATAATCCACGCTAAACTCTAACTCGCCAACAACTGTGCTTACATTCTTTAGAAGACCAGCAGGCTTCACCTGCGTTTGATTTGCCATCTTAAGGGACATCGGAGTTTCTTCCATGTGGTTTAGGCCAAGAGCCTTCATCATATACTCGGTCATTAAATTGACTTTTGCCCCGCTATCCAATTGAGCACCTAGGATCACACACCCTTTGATCTGGACTGTCACAGTAGGAAAATTCGAATCGATCTTGGTTGTGATACTTTGAATAATACCTTAGACGTCTTTTTCCTGTCTCTTCTTATCTCGAGCTTTCCTTGGCTTCTTGATATATTTGTTGTAAAACTATTTCCTACAGATGGGCAAATATTTCAATAAAGTGCCGATGTCCAGGGTTACCTCCGTTTTGGCCAATCTCTGCACAATGTCAATCTCCTCCGTACTTTTCTTTTCTGTGCGACACTTTGGAACCTTCAACCTCTCAAGGAATGGAGCTGTGCCTAGCACAAACTTTTTTACTGGTGGAAGGATCTCGATCTCATCTCCATCTTCAAATTCTTGTTGTTTAGCAAGTCCTCTCACTTGGTTTTCCACTTCCACATGCTTGGATACCTTTTCCTTTCCGGCATTTTCACTTTTGTCTTGTGTATTTTTCTTCGCATACTCTTGCGTTCGTGTGACCACTGCCACAATTGGCTCTTTCTGTGCATCCTTGCCCTGGTCAACATCCACAAAGTGCATTGATGAGCTAGAGCCTTCCTGAGGATTCGGCATCCTAAACAACACTCCAATTGTAGGAACTTGCTCTTGTGCCTTAGGAGTGGGATGTGTCTAGGTCTCAACGTAGCTCCAGGACTCCACTGGCCCTTTCCCCTTGCCAGTGTCAGATCTTCTTTTTGGACACTCATCATCGAAGTGGTCCTCTCCATTGTAGTATCTGCATATTGGAGTGTAGTCAATCAGTTTTTGTTCATTCGGGTAGAATCGTGTTGTGTGCCCATCATCTCCACATTTCCAACACTGAATGGAGTCCCCCGCTAGTCTTGTGCTCCTCTTCGAGGGTAGCTACCTCCTTGACTATGAGCACCATGCCCATACATCTGTCTGTTCTCCTAATGAGTGTAGGCGGGACACCTTGAATAGACAAGCCTGTGCATAGACGCTCTCCTGCATTTCCCAATTGCATAGTTAGTCTTTCATAAGCAATCTTATTATAACATTGATCTTCCGTATGATTTGTTCTACTACAAAAAGTGCAAAGCATCTTATGTGGTGGTCTATCCATGAACACTCTTGAGATTGTAGGGCACTCCAAAGCCAGATGACCATAACCATGGCACTTCCCACACCAAGTGTGGGTCCTAAGCACATCTTGATTGGGGGGCATGGTTTCCTCTTGCCTTACTATGTATGCCTCCTAGGCCATCATGGCAACCTTTATTGCTTGAGTTATCAACTCTAGAATTTGTTCCTCAGTCAATGCAGACTTCATCTCGCCTGGTGTGCTACTGCAAGCTACAAAAGCCAAAGTAGTCAATGTGGGACTTCCTTAGCCTGAATCTCTCACAGGTATGCTCCTTGGTCCTCCCATTGGCTCGTAGAGGAGCTCAATCCTCCTTTGCTGACCTAACTACGCTTCTTCCCATAACCTTGCTTGTTCCTTAGCAGCCATCAAATTTGCAAGTCATGTAAGACTAATATCCTGCTTTGTAGTCTCGTAATCCAACGATAAATCTTCTCTTCAAGGTCTCATCATTCAGGGCCTTTGCACCCATCTTTCTCACCAAGGTCTACATCCTCTAGATATATTGATCGATACTTTCATTTATGCCTTGCCACAGATCATCCATTTGTTGGGCAAGTCAATCCTAAAATCCTTGTCTTCTAAATTTTTCCAAGATGTCCTTAAGCATTTGATAAGTTCACGACTTTGGCGGTGTCAAATTTCCATACCAATTGGCTGCCTCGTCATGGAGAGTAGCCGAAAAAATCCTCAATCTCCGACCTTGGTCAACTACTTTATTGGCTTCACAAGTAACTTCAAAGAGTTGAATGAAGTTGTCCGGGTCCTCATCCCAAGCACCTGAGTTTTTTGGGAAGTCTCCCAAATGAACTGAAATCCACTAGGCCATCTCAAACAAAGGTGTGATGTTGATATTACTCCAATCCCAAAAATTCAAAGCCCTAGGTTTCAAGTCTCCCTCAAGTCTCCAAACTTGAGAAGCAACTCTTCTTTGATAGTACTACCTTTCCTTGGATTGTCTATGAGTGTTCCAAAACTCCTCGTACATTTTCTATCTTTGCCTCTCTTTAGCCTCGGCCCTATGAGAATCTCGTTCTTCTCTTTGCATTCGAGTTCCTCCTAAGGATGAACTCCCCTCGCTCATGTAGTAGATCCTAGGTCTGCAAGCTCGGGCAACCTATGGTGCTAGGTGAACCTATGGCACTCTCTTATAGAGAAGTACCAAGCTGATTCCCAAAAAATGCACCAAAATGTTTGAGCCCTAAACCCAAGAGAAAATGCCTATTTTGTTGCCTAGATTCCTTGAGACCCACAAGTTCCACTCAAAAATGCTCGTGAATAAGAGGGATTGGACACCCTTATGCAGATGTAAATGGGGACCCAATACTTTATGGATTGCTTCTCGAGATTTCTCTCTCCTTGTTCCACCTTTCTCCTTCTCGTACCCCTTTTTTTTACTTCTTCCCGCTTCCCCTCTCACACTTCCCTCTACCCTCTTTCCTCTTTTCCGTTTCCCCATTTTTTCAGAACAAGACTTGATTGATGTATTTTGGACAACTTTTCATCACCGTATCTAAACTTAATCAGATAGCTTCAGCATATCCCTAGAGTGTATGAGTATTGTGAACCATCTCACTTCACGAAAAGAATCTCACACACTTAGTTGTTCCCATCGAGATATAGACATAACCACGCTACTGAAAAACCTTATATTTCAAATGCCACAAGATTTCAATACCACTGTTGACCTATACCGATAGCTTATTGCAAGAGATAAATGAGAATATAGCGTCATAAGTTACATGCACCATCTACATTTCAAGCTTGGCCGCGTAGCGAGCCTACCCAGAAAACGACCACTAGGAAATGAAGATCTGTAAGAATATGGCAAGGAAACCAACTGCCTCTCTACTCAATACTCACACATTCTTTCCAAGGTTTGTTGGCTCCTCTCATTCCTTTAGGTGCTACAATCTCAATGATAATCATTTGATACACACTTCTGGTATACATGCCAAGAGCCACCAAATTAATCTTCTATCATTCACACCAAAAATACTGTGTCATCCGAACCAGCAAATTTCCTCAATTAAACTATATCACCCAATTTAAAGAAAAAGAACCATTCAGTAGTAATACTACTGCTCCAAAGGGGGAAGGAAAGGGGTTCCCCATGGGCCCTCGTACTTCGGGTATGGTGCTGTCCACACTTGTGGCTTCTCAAAATTAGTCTCTGCAGGATTTGAGTTGAATGCCTCGGTCAAGATCTCTTCTTCAAACTCCCCTTTAAGGACTCCATCAAGCCTTAACTTCATAAACGTTATCCATAACTCATCAGCAGAAACTAGAGCTGCGGTAGGCCTTCTCAAGTGCTTAGTAATGTGAAGGAATATGTTAAGAAACTGAGGGTCGTTCACAAGCCAACAGTCATATTCCCTATTTCTACAGTGCCAGAACCCACATCTACTTGAAC
Organism: Ceratopteris richardii; assembly: GCA_020310875.1. Taxonomy (NCBI): domain Eukaryota; kingdom Viridiplantae; phylum Streptophyta; class Polypodiopsida; order Polypodiales; family Pteridaceae; genus Ceratopteris; species Ceratopteris richardii. The sequence goes on along the minus strand of MU260828.1, from coordinate 56,222 downwards.
AAAAGTCTTGACGCCCACAATGGAGAGAGGGCGGAACAAAAAATGCCCGTTGAATTTCTGCAAAGAAAATCACAGAGTTCGATCATATATCAAACTACGACCCACAACACTTTACTACATATACCATCCTTGGTACTAACCCATGCATACCAAGCCATCCACGGAATTATTGCACACATGAATTCCCAGCCTGATGTATAAGAAAAATGCAAGTCCACCCAAATCCTAGCGTATGAAGATATCCTCTTGATATACATGGGCAAAACACAATTGATACTGAGAAAACACATCCCTAAGAGCATCAACCACTTAGACGAATGCCACGAAAAATTTACCCTTCTAAACCACAAGCGTAGCTACCTCAGAGGAGTTATCAAACCTCATATTTATCCGTTATATATTTCAAAGACATACAATAAAAAACCCCCCCTTGTCCCCAAGACAAGTAGGTGCATCAGTAATCACATGTAGGCTGAATGTAAGTGGCAGTGCCCATGCCCAATTTTTCTATTACATCAATAGATGAAACGATATACAACACAGACTGTCAAAGCATGCATGCAAGCGTCAATAGGATAGACCGAGCAAAGAAGTACCTTCCTTCCAAGGGTACGAGGAGTTAAAATCGAAATTGTTAGCACAAGTTGTTACTGATACAGTTTATAGTGCGGCCCCCTTCTCACTCTTCAGTGATCAAGTATAGCTTGCCAAGGACTTCTCTTTGTAACTAAGTATATTGGTTTTGTTGCCTCTCTTTCTTATGTCCTGCTGCTCTCCCTCCCCTTTCTGTTATGGATAAGCTCAAAAGCAGCGATAGTTTTGACAATATCTTTGTTGATTTTTGTTGGAATACCAACCATTGACAGATTAGAAGCGAACTTCTTCATAAGATCTTCTTCTATTAGGCTGGGAACTCGTGGGTCAACCACAGATACACTCTCGTATATGTTCTGAATCACCAATCCATATGGACGAAAGGGACGTATTCCCTGCCTTGCTAAAAGAGCTGCTTGCTAAGAGCCCATGTTCTTCCCCCCGCATAGAGAAGAGGACCATCAGAAACCCCCTTGGTAGCATTCAGTTCCTATGCTTCTTCTCCCTCTTTCCATAGCTGCCTTGAACATGTCCTCTCCTTCCCTCTCTAGCCGTGGAGAATAGCCCTCTGCTATTGAGTCCTCCCTTCTTTCCAAAAAACAGCTGCGACCTATCTCTCTTCTTCCCTCGATGTCTGCACAAAAGAGAAACTTGCCTCTGTTGACGTCGCTTTTAGCCCCAGAGAGCCAACAACTGTCGCCTTCCTCTTTTCACGAAAAATACTGTCAAAATCAGCACACTCATCTTGAGACGACCCAGTAAACCATCACTTAAAAGGGCATCAAAAAACAAATGCAGAAGCCACTACCTAGCACAACTCTGGAAGTTGCAGTTGCTGCTGCATTCTGATCATGCCGGACCCGCTTCAGATAGAGAAGCAGGTTGGTAAAAACCCCATAGAAGGCCACTTGACAGCAACAATAGGCACCTAAAGGCGAGATGGACTGGTAGAGCCATTGTCGCCTGACTGACGTCTACGAAAAAGATACATAATGTTGGGAGAAACAAAGTCCAGAGCAGAGATGACAACCCCCCATGTTTTTATAATTTAACCCCTTCAATCCTTGATTGAATGGCGACCACCGCCTTTCTCCCGTTCACGCATGCGGCTTGATGGATCTGCAAACATAATGCTCTGTGCTTCAAGTGATACCATGATATGTTCATTAACAAGGACAACACCTGACCTTTCTCTATCAGCCCCATCTCTACATAACCTGCAATCATGGCTGACATTCCTAATAGTCAATCTGCCAAGTACCATCAAAGCTTCTACCATACCACCACACCACACTTTACATACATAGCAATCAAGGTGTTTCCAATACTGACATCCTTTCTCAAAAAACATCTCTTTCCAACTAAACATGTACTCCGTTACCTTTTTCACATGACCACATGTCTGTCAAAGTTTTGCCAACGAACCGATGCTTCTCTCTTCTGTGGATCCAATCAATTCCGTGACACACCTAATCAAACAGATATGCCATCAAATAAACACTTGTTAGTACACACAAATCACCATCTCATGGAGCTAACATTGATGCTATCATTTCTCTCTAGGAAGGAGTGTGCTAGAGAGCTAGGCCAAGAGTTCTTTTCCTTCAAGATAGATTTTGACAAGGCTTATGATAGAATTGAGTGAGACTTCATTCTTCAGTCCCCTCATTACATAGGGTCTTGGAGAAAGCTCATTAAGTATGTTAGCACCCTATTTGGTAATGCTTCCTCTAGGATTTCCATGAATGGGCATATCTTTGAATCCTTTAAGTTGGCTAGATCTATTAGACAAGTATGTCCTCTTGCCCCCTTGTTATTTTCCATTGGTAGTGATTCTTTCGGTTGGCTTGTCAAAGATGTTATGAATAATGGTGTTATTAAAGGTATTAAGATCCCCAATATGTCTTCCCAACTAGGTTTGCAAATGTTTGCAGATGACACCAATATAGTGATCAATGTTGACAATGCTTTTGCTAGCCATTTTCTCAATTATCTGAATCTTTTTTGCATGGCTAGTGGTTCTAAGGTCAACCACAAGAAAACTGGTTTCAAGGCTTCTAATAATGTTGTGCTTGAGTGTGTTGTCAACCTTGGGTGTGAAGAGATCAAAGAAGGTGAGATTTTCAGATTGCTAGGGATTCCCATGGGATCAATGTTTCTTTTAATCGGAGATGGGATTGGGTCCTTGATAAATTAAAAAACATCTTTTTTTTGGTATGATTCCAACAGCTCTTTAGCTGGCAGAATGTTTATTCTGAAGCATTATGTGTTACCTAAACTTACCTATTTTCTGGCTTGTTGGACTCCTAAAAAGTATTCGGTTCAACCTACTTCCTTGGCAAGAAGGTTTCTTTGGGGAGGCAATGCTTATAAGAGTAAAATCACTAAGGTTTCTTGGAATATCTGTTGTTTACCTAAAATTAAAGGTGGTCTTAGTATTACTTGTCCTACTAAGATGTCTAAAAATTTGGCTTCTAAGTGTGTGTTTGTAGAAGTTTGAATAGTGATGATATTTGGTCTATTTTTTTTATTAGGAATTTAACAAAAATTACATGAAAAATTACAAATCTTGGACTAACGTTGATTTTTAGAATATTGTAGTGTCTCCTTAGACATTCATTCATGTTGGAAGTACCCTTGTCTGCAGAATGTGGTGTGCTTGGATGAAAGCTAAAAGCTATTTCTCTCCTTTATAATCTTATTTGTAATACTTAGTTCAACTTGCAGGAATCTTCTTTGTTAGGGTGTTTATCCCTTTGGAACATATGTGACCTCTCCATCAAGGAGCACAAATGTCATAAAGTAGGATTCAATACTTGGAAGGACTTCATGGATGGTGGCAAGGTTATGCCTGATCATGTTATCTCTCCTGGCACACTAATGTTTCCCATTCTTGTTTTTAGGTTCTATGCATGCATAAAAGAATTCTAGAAAAGGAAGCTTGAAGAATGCCAAGACAAGAGACTACAGATCACTAAAGTTGCTGATGTCATCCTAACTACATTCAAAAAATCCAAGGTTTATGTTGCAAAGATACTTGCAAGCTAATTAGAAGATGGAATACTAAATGGAACATCATGTAATGGAACTACATACTTAAAGGCTTATGGGCCTTCTGTGATTGTAAAAATTACTCATACCTACAATGGCTACCAAGAAGGAGATGAACCACCCGTGGAGGCCTACAAATGGCCATTGTTGCCACCCCCATGACACACATGAGTGTGGAAGAGGTAAGGAGTTCTTTCTATCTTTTCATCTTTAGAAATGAAAATCGAACAACCCTTAAGCTCATTATATAGGCCAAAAATTTGGAGATTTCTTCATCTATGGGATTGAAGAATGGTTATGTGTGCCTATCTCCACATTGATCCACGTGAAAGAAAGAAAAAACCTCTATTTTTTGGCCAATTATCCCATGTCAGAGGCTACTTTAGTGATACCTACACTCACTAATTTGAGAATAATTTCCTCATATATTATCAAAATCCCAAATTTTCAAGTGGTATAGAAACTAGACTCCAAGTGATTTCCAATGAATGACTAGAAGCTATCCTTGCATCTCTAAAGCACATATATATAGAGCATTCAATTCTCTACATACCTCTTCAAAGATTGATGCTACCCATCCACCTATGTTTTGGCCATAACTTCCTCATGGAAGGTCCAAATAAAAAAATTCAAATTACTATAGATTCTACACTTCATGCCCCTTTGTTTGAGTGATTATACCATAATTTGGCCTTTGAAATCCATCTCAGCTTTTAGATGGGTATTGACTAGTGAGAAACTCTTCTTGAGGAAATTGAGTATCCAATTAGGATAATTAGGAGTTCCTAATCATATTTAACACCATTTATGATAGGGATGCATTAAATTTTATACCTTTACATCATATTTTTTCTCTCAAGTACATTCATTCAATTACCCTTGGCATCATAATTAATAATTTTGCATTGTTTTCTCTTTCAATGTTATGAAACTAACATTGCTATGTGCATCAAAGTTAGTTTTGATATGACTTCATCTCTACACATGAAGTTACCTTATCTTATGTTGGTTCATAAAAGCATGCACTGATTATTGTTGTTGTTTGTTTTAAGATCTTTTTGTCAGCACTAGAGGGAGAAAAGACATTGTTATGGGGGAGTGTATTCCAATAACACATATTGCAAAAGTTTCTTGTTTGTAGCTTTCTGGAGCTAAGCAGCCACATGGTGTTATATGCCATGAGGTAACTAGAGAGCAATGGTGTTGTAAGAAAGAGGAAGTCTCATGTGTGCAACATAATTAAATGCTTGTAGATTAGTTTAAGTAGAGAAAAAGATGCATGAGAGTATACATGTATTTATAGATAGCATGATTTCTAGAAATGTGAAAGTGCATGATATATTTTTTCTATAAAATACTATTTTATTTATCACCAAGATAAATAAGGATGAGCATAAAGTATGTGGTAAAAGTACGATAAGCAAACTAAGTTTGCTTCTAGAAAGTGAATGGCAAAGATAACTGATCTTTTTCATTTTCATCTAGGTTGGGAATGCTTGGAGGATCGAATCCTCATATTAACCAAGATTTCCTCCAGGAGACTTTTTGCTTAAGATAACTAGTCGAAATAGTAGAATTTATGTCTAAGATAGACAAAGGAATAAGTTTAGAACATTTAACTATGATTGATTGCAAAGAAATACTTATCTTAAAAAATGCCATAAGAGTTCATGATGTAAGTTAGCATACTAGCTCTAAGATTCTATACTTTAGATAGTTTTTAGAGTACAAGAATAAGAGAGTGAGTGAGTGTCTAGTTGTTGGACACACAAGAAACTAAGTATACTAGTAATAACTCTAAAGTTAGAGTACAAGGTGTAAAGTTGTATTGTCTAAGTAAAAGAGACAAAAGTAAAATCAGTTAAAAAAAAGATTAACTTATTCATCAAGGCTTGTAAGTGAGAACTTTGGAGAAGATCTAGAACACTTCAAGTAAGGATGAGGTAAGATATAAAAGTATCATAGATAAAGTTTTTGAAATGATTCTTGATGTGAAAGAAGGAGCAATAGTGCTTGTAGCTATTCTTTCAAGACATTATAAGAACTTAGGGGTTGATTCAACATACTCTTATGATTAGAGAAATGGCTAGAATAAGGGCGAAGTAATTCCAAAGATAATGAATAAGAAAGTCAAGAGGTATGACTCCTAAGTTCTTATGATTGTGTGAATCAAAATATCTCAGGAAAGACCTTAGGATCCCTTTAGACAAAGAATTCGAGGTGAGAGTTCCAAGGTCTTAGGATTCTATGAGTCATGTAGATCTTAGAAAGAACTCCAGAGCACCCAAAGGTAAATGATGTATAATTAATAGTGATCAATATGAATGATTAGTAGCATTATGATCAAATAAAAGTATAAGAATGTGGATATCATAGTGAAATAATAGATACTATAAGTTTACTAGATATCATAGTAAAATAATAGTATCCATTGATGGATAAGGGATTCTTGTGATTGATTGGGATGCTTTATTTGAAATTTGGACGAGCTCAAAGAGCAGAACAGATGGGTCCTTAGAATGATATCACTAAGTATTATATTGCTATATAGCTGCAATTTGTCTTATGCAAAATGTTCTATTTTCCATATGCTCCTGACTTGAGATAATAACTCTCTTTCTAAACTCATATTTTAAATTCTCTTTTCTTTTTCTTGCATATTCATAGTTTTTTAATTAAATAAAATGATATTTCTCTCCTAAACTTTGTTTATTGATTAATTTTTTATTTACATAATCATTTGGTTTAATCATGTTGATATATGTTTGTTTTCTGTACGTGTTTATGTTTCAAACTCCTTAAAGGTTTCGTGACATATTTTAATAGTTGTAAATAAAGAATTCAAAAATATTTTTTTTACATGTTTGAGAGTACAAAGGCATGATTGATAGATTGTACTCCATAAAATTATGAATCGTCAAGACTTTGTGAATAGATTATATGTTAGAGGCTTTAAATGCCTCTTTTTCATATTATCATTATTTTTTTTAGCTTCATTTTCTTAGGAAGATGCTTTTGATTTTTTTTTTGCTCTCGTGGCATTATATACACACCATGAAAGATTATAGCAAAGTATGATTATTTGAGAGTAGGTGCATATGGGGGATAGTGGGAATGGCTGGATAAAAAATTAGAGACCATTCTGTATGTGTTCCCAAATTCATTGTGAGTTTGAGCTCGTGGTTGAAGGTGAGAATAGGATAGCAAAAAGAAACTCTATCATAATATATCATATGAATTAGAGTTCATTTTGAGTTGCCTGTCATTTTGAAAAAATGCTTGTCATTTTACAAGAGCAAGTACTAAGAAGAAGTGTCATATGAAAGACAAGGCACAAAAATTCCTATCATAAAAAAAAAAACTAAGTATGCCTGTCAATTTTAAGCCCTGCTTCTGCTTGAATTTTTCTGTAGTGAGTATAATAATTTATTTTAATATTATCTATGTTCAGGTCGATAGGGGGACCAAACATTTTACCTATTTGTTCCTGCCTTGTATGTGAACACGTACAACTTACAAGGTGGATCATACGCATCTGTCATATTCCCACGTGGAGCTTGACCGCTCTCATGTGAAACCGAACAGAAATGCTGAGCATTCATCGTTCAATGCACCGGCTTGTGCCATTATATCGCAACAAGCACAGCAGAAATAATGTCGCTGCCCCAGTGCCCCACAAACATTTCAGTATACAGAGATGTTTGAGGGCTCCCGTGGGCACTAGTCCCATTCACTTGTAATTTTTCTTCTTTATTTAATTAAAGTCCGAGAGATTAAGCTAAGGCCGAACTTCGTTTTATTAAAAAAAAAAAACATCTCAGTATACAGACAAAACAAGCGACTACATTAAGATTTGGACTTTCGTGTAGAGAGAGAGATGATCTGGCGAATCGCGATTGGAATGTAAACTTGCATTCGCGGAGCTGAATACTACTGTCTGACCTTGCTACGTGTGTGTGTGAGAGAGAGAGAGTGAGCAATTGGAATGTAAATTGGAATGTCTGACCTCGCGAATCGCGGTGATATGTGTGTGTGAGAGAGAGAGAGAGAGTGAGCAATTGGAATGTAAACTTGCATTCAGCGGAGCTGAATACTACTGTTTGACCTTGCTACGGGGTGATGTGTGTGTGAGAGAGAGAGATAGAGAGAGAGAGAGAGCTGGCGATTGGAATGTGAACTTGCATTCGCTGAGCTGAATACTACTGTATGATCATTGATCACCTTGCTACGCGGTGATGTGTGTGTGTGTGTGAGAGACTATGCTATGCAATAGAGCCTAGAGTTGACCTTGTTAGCACTGATGTATGAGTGTAAGAGTTGGCTGCTGATAGTCCATGAGCACTGTCAATGTGGCATATGTGTAGCAATCGAGCGGTATTCTGCGATGGATCATGGAACCTGTCGATGCCACTAAAGCTTCAAGATCTGATTGCGACACGCGCGTGTTTTTCGAACTACAAATACAAATAGAGGAAGGGGACGAATGCATACGATGTTGACAAACCTCTTGCTCTTGGATATCGCTATCGTGAAGATACATGATAATTAAAAGTAAGTTATAAAGACACGTTTATTCTGAGTGCTCTTATTTAACAAATACAATAGAATGGTTTCATGTTCCTATCGTATTCCACTCGTAAGCCAAGTAACGGTTTGGGGGTCCCATGGCACTAGTGCCATTCACTTCTAGCTTTTTTTTATTTTAATTAAAGTTTGAGGAGAATAGGTCAAGGCCGAACTTTTTTTTATAAAAAAAAAAGCCAAGTAACGGTTGGCTTCTTTGAGGAGGCGTTAGTGCCACATCTTTTTCTTATCGAATTATACTAACGGTTTCAATTGAAGTGAAAATCGAATCAACACGGGGAATCCAAATTCTCTACTATTGTTGTGGATTCTCCTTTTCTTTTTTGAGTGAAAAGGTAGACACAACGAAAGCTAGATAGCTGAGTTGCATACTACGAACTCGAGACGGGAATCCTCTTAGATCTTGCACACGAATGTTTGGCTAGCTTGTTGAGTTGGGGCCATTTTGACTATGACTTTGAGTCCAATGGGAAAAAGACCCCATGTCTCTGGCTTTCTAAGGAAGACATGTTCTAACTAAGTGAAAATGATAAAAAATCCCCTTGAAAGTTAGAGGACGGCCAAGTAGGAACTGATACACATCAAATGAATAACAACTATAACATGTCCAATAGGTAGCACGTAGGACTTGAAGACAAGCTGGCTTAAGGGATGATTCCTAGACATGGAAACATTTGACTATTTTACATTCAAGTGATCAAAAAGATCATGTTCTTACATGCATATATCCATTATTGGTCATTGAGCTTTTGATGCGAGCAAACCAGTTGTTGGACATCCCAGACGAAGCTAACATCAACAAAATATCCGTCAGGTCGATACCTCTCACCGAGTTAAACACAAAAATAATTTAATCATGCAACACAAAAATCATTTAATCATGCATAAGCTCCAATCCAAAACTTCCGATTAGACTTGTTTCGTGTTGGATTCTTATATGTACTCATAGACTTCGCATTGTATGCTCTCTTCCTTGGAAAATAAAGTAATGAAGGTGTTATGTAAATTTTACCATAAGTTACTTGAAACAATAAATTACTCAATTAATGAAGAGGATCCCAAGGGCACTAAGCACACTCACTCTACAATTGTTCTTTTATTAGTTTAATCGAGCAAGTCTTGGTTGGACTTGCTTTTCAAAAAGAAAAAAATAAATTACTTGAAACAAAACATTATTTTAAATCTCTGTTTGGAGTGCATGCATAGCCCCCTCATTGGATTTCTCATGTAGGCAATTCCTCCATACCGGTATACATGAGTTTTTTTCCAAAAGCGAAAGTTCAGTGGAGGCCTAATCTCTCGTGCATGAGTTAATTAAGAACAATTGTACAGTGAAGAGGCATAGTGCCTATGGGATCCCCCATATCCCACAGAGCAGGAGTAAGATGGCCCAAAGGCTAAACAATGTTGATGACCAAAATTTGGTAGGACACTTATGTTTTAGAGATAGTTATAGATAAGTTTGATGATCTGTTTCTCACCCTCATGGGCATTCCACTTACTTTTTCAATGATGAAAATCAAGGGAGGGGACTTCTTACAATTACAAATTCTTCCCTCTAAAAGGGCAAGGGAATTTTCAATTGACCATTCTTTCGGGTGGTCTTCCAAGTTGGCAGCACATCTTTCTTTCCATATCTTCCCAAGTGCTTCCCCTTTGATGACATTCCACAAGGCAAAAGAGCAATCGATCGCTTCTCCAAGTAATGCTTGCTTCCAAGAGATTTGATTCTAGGTCCACGAACTTAAATTCCCATTGGATACAAGGCCAATTCTAACACCATCTCTTATTAAGGGAGATGTACGAATCCAAGTACTTCTTGAAACTTAGTGTCTTATCAAATTTGTTTCCATTGAACCATCATAACCCTTCTATCTGTAGGGGATCATGCTCAAGACATAGGGGAGTCTTTGAGTTCTCCCAGTAATTGAATTTCTATCTTAATAGCACCAATTATCTAATCTTTAGCTAATAAAGGATGGTCATCCCATGTTTCCTATAGAGCTAGAATTTAGACATTGTCTATCCTTTGAGAACCTGCAAGCATGAGAAAGAAACTCTACATACAATATATGAATGAGAATTTTGTGGAATTTGAAAAAGAAATATTGTAAAGTAGCTTGGCAAAGATAATCATAGAGGGGAAAGTGATACACGGTCTATACCCAACATCAACTCCATTCATGCTCATGAAAGAGAGGGAGAGGTACCTCACCCACCAACTTGGAAAGGCACCTGAGGAAATTAACTTGCTTTATGACGAGGAAGACCTTGCACACTTGGTAGATGATGTGTCTAATGCTTCCTAGAAGAAGGCAACTATAGCAAATAATGTCAACTATCACAAGCATTTCAACTCTCTACCACCCTTCTAGTAGAAAAAACCACACTACTATCCTATCCTTAGGTGCAAGATTCCTTATAATTTCCTTTGAGAAAAACAAGATTGTACCATTGAGAACCATTCACTCAGTTATTTGTAGCTCTCAATGCCACCAAAGGACAAGCTGACACACAATTAGATGCTCAAATTCATCACATATGCTTATAAGATCTAGCAATGTACTAGGCATTGCACTCTACATGACACACAAAATACTCAACATGATAGAGATATGTATTATTGCATTTGAACACTTAAAGTTAATAGACATTGAGGCCATTGGATTTTCAAGCAATGAACATTTATTATTTAGTCTATCGAAGGCACCCAGTAAAGATGTTTGTGGGCATATTATTCACAATTTCCATCCAACTGTGTAAAACTTAAAATATGCTTTTGGGACTAGGTTTTTGGAGAATAGTGCAAAAATATTCTCATCATTTTCTATGTCCCTCAATGAGAGATTACCGCATTATGCAATAATAATGGAAACACATTGCAAATAGGTCTTGCAGGACAAACCAAGTAGGATAGGCTCATGATCTATTCGAAGAAGACCATACAAAGTATTGCAAACATTCTGATCATCCATGAAAAGGAGAGCAAGTTACAAATTCTCAAGTGGCTCAAAAGAAAGATCAAGGAAGATTCATTGCCACGCTTTTCAAGATATCTACAAGACATTTTCATTTTTTAGACATGATAGGAGTGGGGAGTAGAATATCTGTATTTGCACCATGTCCAAGCCTTAGTACGTTTCTTAAGATAGATATATTTTTGTAGCATTTCTTTTGCCTCTTTTACCTTTTTTTCAGCCTTGTAATGCTAACAATACATGGGTCTTTTTCATGTATTTTTTCATAAAAAAGAAAGAAAGAAAAAAGAAAAAGGAAAAAATGAGAAAAAAACAAAAAACAAAAAAAACTTTCCATATTTATTCATAATTTTTTGATTGTTCTATTAGGTATACTCAATATTCCACCCTCAAGTGACCACAAATGATCCATGGTGCTCTAAGTTGTAACACCCCTATTATGGGAAGAAGGCTTTATGAGAGCCTAGACATTTGTAGAACCCTAACTTCCAAATTAGATGAGTTCTACGTGTGACCATTGATGGTAATAGATGATCTTTGTGAGCCTAGTCATTAGATTATATAGGGCATAAACTTTTGGGCCATTGGCTTGCCATTCAAGACAAAAATAAAGGTCTTGTGGCATAGTACAAGCTCCCCATAGAACCTTAATGGGGGGAGTGTAGAGGGCCGCTTCTGTATGTGGGATTCTGGCATATATTGTTGGACGGCATATTTTTTTGACTATTTTGTCTCTCCTGACTATATTTATCTATATCGATTCCCCTTGTAGAATCTATATAACCATGGCCCATGTGTAGCTCTATATAGCATTGGACACTAGTAAGCCCTCCATCTAGAGTCTATTAAGATCGCCATCTAAGGTCCAAATTGGGAGCACATGTGTGGACAACACCATCTTTGTAGGTACATTGTTCTTGGGACTTTGAGAATTTGAGTTCTCTATCTCTCAATGTGCATCTACTTTATGTGCATTTTTCTCTCAAATTTGTCTACTAGTCTATTATGATGTGGTGTTATTCCTTACATGGAATCAAAGCTCAAGATGATCTGAGTGGTACAAAAGCAAATGCAGAGGTTGTAGAGGCTTTAATGACAAAAGAGAGAAGATGTCAAGCAGTGCATCATCATCTATGACTCGAAATCAAGGTGGTTCATGAACACGAGTAGGTGGATCACTAGTAGGAGCAACAGTGATGCCGGTCATCCCAACATTGCGGATAGTATCATGAGTCTTCATAGAAGGTAAGCTTCATGGTACAAATTACAGCTTGCACAGATTTAAGGTCACTTCTCCTTGATTCATATGAGCTTCTGGAGATTGTTCTTGGGACTAATCATGAGCCCCAAGAAACACCTGATCTAGATAATTTTAGTCAAAATATTCCTCCTCATGCTAATCTTCTATGTGCTTGGAAACAAAGAAATGAAGATGCACTCTATGCTCTAGTTACAAGTACTACTGATAGTGTTTTGATTCTCATTCAACATACTACCAAGGCATGTAAATCATGTAATATATTGAGAAATCAATATGAAACTCGTAATCAAACATAGAATCAAAACTTGGAGAGTTAGGTAGCAGTAGAAAGTTTTAGTGATGGGAGACTACATAGGTGTTTATCACTCAAAGATTTTATGACATCAAATGGTGGGAGAAAGCGTACAAAAGTCAAGTGAGGAGCTAGCTTAGTTTTGTCTTCAAATATGTCCACACAAGTTTGATGGTTTGGTAGTTAATCTTAATACTCAAATCAGACCTCAACCTATAACTTTTTAAGAATTCAATGCATTGATCATTGAGAAGGAGTTGCGGCTCATGGCAAGGAGTGTGGTAGCAAATGCGATCCTACATTCATAGCAAATGCCAAAGGAGGAAAAGAAGAATCTTCAAAATATGGGGGCAAAAAGAAGAACGAGAAAAAGAAGTTCAAGGGACAGTATTTCCATGGGAAGAAGAAAGCCACAGAATTCACGATGGTCACATCAAGGAGGCAGAAGAGAAGAATGGTTCTTCATAAAGCGGTAAGGGCAAGGGGTCTACCAACAATACAAAAATAGACCTTGAGTTGTTTGTTATGATAGAGGCAGTATGCTCCTTGACTGAAGATATAGGAACATATTACTCATGGGTATTGGATAGAGGTGCCCCCTATCACATGAGGAGCACAAAAGACCTTTACGATTCCTTATAGCCTATCAAGGAACCCATCACATTAAAGATAGGCAACATTAAAAGATGTCCTATAGAGCGAAAAGATACAATTTCTTTCATTAGCTCTAATGGGGATATCAAAAACCTTTCAAATGTGTTGTATGTCAACAAATCAAATGAAATCTTCTTTCAATAGCTTCTATAACTCATCAAGGTCATGAACTATCTTTGAGTAAGATAGGAGCTAAGATTATGGATAGTAACAACAATGTTGTTGGGATGGCATAAGGAGGAACAAGCTATATAAGTTGTCTAATCTTAGAACCATTACAATTGTAGGCACAAGTAAAGCTATGACATGAGAGACTCAGCCATATCGAATACCATGCACTAAAGGAGATACATCACGGGGGTATGGTTTCACACCTACGATTGATTGCAGAGATCAAGGAACCATGTGAAGCTTGCATGGGGGGAAAGCAATAGAGGAAGATGTTTCCACAAGAAAGAAAGAATAGAGCAAGCTATCCTCTAGACTTGATGCATGCTAACTTGTGCACGAAAATTCCTACAGAGGCCTTCCTACTTTGTGTCACTCATCGATGACTATAGCAAGAAGATTTGGGTACTTCCTTTGCGATAAGGATCAAGCTTTTGGTAAGTTTAAAGAATGGCTTCAACTTGCTGAAACTAAAATAGGAAAGAAGATGAAGTAATTCACGATAGCCATTGGTGGTGAGTTTATATTAACGGAGTTTGAAGATTTCTACAAGAGTAAAGGAATCAAGCATCAACTCATAGTGGCACATATTCCTCGACAAAATGGTGTTGCAGAATGTCAGAATCCAACCATCATGGAGACGGAAAGGTGCATGTTGAAGGGAAAAGGCTTGTTGCCAAATCAATTTTGGGTAGAGGATGTCAATACTGCTATCTACATCTTGAATCAAAGTTACACCAAGGCAGTTGATGAAAAATCTCCACAAGAGGCCTACACTATTATATTGTAAATAGAGTCTTGATGGATGATCTCATTGAAGAAAAATCAAAGGAACCAACCAATCTAGAAGAGGAACTCCACAATCAGAATTCGATAGCTACCATGCAAATAGAATACGATAATATGATGAAGAATGGAACTTGGGAGCTAGTGGACTGTGTTGTAGTTTGAGGTCTACAAAAGCACAAAAAAACACAAGGAAGAAGAAGAAGCTTGGAGCTAGTGGTTCTAAGTGTGTTCCACATATCACTACCTAAATATATCAACAAATCCCCCCTTGGGAGTGATGGGATGAACAAGGAGCTGGCACTCATGTATAACGAAGTGCGAACCTATGTGGAAAGAGATCAATCCACAAAAGCAAGTAAGCCCAAAGCTTTGCAGAAAGCTTCAAAATTCTCCCTCGGGAGAGTCTTTGTGAAAAGGTCTATAATGTTATTTAGTGTGGGCACATATGCCAAACTGATCTCTCTAGTAGAGAAGCTCTCCCTGACATAATGATAATGCAACTCAATGTGATTTGTGCAAGCATGGAACATAGGTTTCCTCGAAATTCCCAATGCACTCTGACTATCAATGAATATCATCGTGCCAAAAGACTAACCAAAAATTAAATCATCTAAAAGGCATCTAATTCACACACACACACACACTCAATAGTCATTGTGAAAGCTGCCCTATAGTCAGCCTCATAACTAGAGGTGGCAAAGGTAGGATGCCTCTTTCTCAACCAAGATATGCATGAGCTACAAGCATGAAGGAAAAACCACTAGTGGACACATAAGTTTCATAGCAACCAGCCCAATTTGAGTTAAAAAAATCATGAAAAATATGACGATAAGGATCCCCCTTGAGATAAAACAATCAAAGTAGTTGGGTACCACTCAAATAGCAAAAGATGCTCTTAATTGCCTACCAATACTTGAAACCTGGACAATGCATAAACCTGCTCATTGGAGAGATAGCATACTGAACATAAGGCCAAGTTATGCATGAGTAAATCAAGCATCCAATAGATTGGTGATAGAGGAAAACATCAAATGCATCTCCAACATCATGAAGACTCAACCGTAAAACTATTTCCATAGGAGTGCCAATAGGCTTGCAATCTTCAAGGCCAAAATGCTGCAATAATGTATCAATATATTTTGTTTGACACAAAGCTATGCCCCCATCAACTTGCATAAATTGGATGCCAAAATAATGATGCAAGTGTCCCAAATCTGGCATCTCAAAAGAGGCATGCAAATCAGCCTTAAATTGAGCAATATGCTTCTCATTAGGTCTAGTGAGCAACATGTCATCAACGTACACAACAATGATCAGAAGTGCATTGTTTGCACGCTTAACATATAAGGTGCTCTCAATTGGAATGTTCTCAAAACCATGTGTAATCAAGTAGGCATGTATCTTTTCATACCAATGCTTGCTTCAACCCATAGAATGCCTTTTTCCACCTGCACACTTAGTTTTCATGCCCTTTGTGCACAAAACAGCCGGGCTGAAATACATACACTTGTTCATGTAAGTCACAATTCAAAAATGCAGTTTTAATGTCCAGCTGATGTACATTCCAACCATAATGAGTTCCAAGTGCACAAATGCTATGAACGGTAGTCATTCAACATGTGGGTGCAAAGGTCTCATCAAAACCAATGCCTCTCCCTTGAGCATAACCTTTTGCAACAAGCCTAGCATTATACTTGTCAACAATTCCATGAGGCTTACACTTTAGCTTGTATACCCATTTCGTGCCAATGGCCTTTTTCCATGGAGGAAAATCACATAAAGACCAAGTACCATTATTCATAATAGCATCATATTTTGAGTGCATAACAACCATGCAATTTTCTAAACTTT
>MU260828.1:25000-30000 GCA_020310875.1 Ceratopteris richardii | reverse complement strand
AAATTGATTATTCTGAAAAATTCAACTTCTCAGAAAAGTCTGCTGCACATTAATCACTCATTGATTAATCAATCCTGTAAAGTTTTTGATAAAACTTTGTACAATACTTTGCCTAGATATTGCGCAACCTTTCCAAGTTAAATTTCTCAAAATGATTGAGTACACACTGAGAAATGTGTGAAACACTTTACCTATGTCTGAAACAGCTTCTCTATAATGGCGACTTTGACACCTGCAACTTCTTAGCTATAGTTCTCCCAATGTCGAACCCGTTTGAACAAGATCTTTTAGCCATAGATGGCTTACCTTCCAACTTAGATTTTAAGCCCTCACTTGTGTAAAACTTTACACCACACACTGAGTAATGTTCATTTCACTGAACATGAAATCTGCGCCAGTTTTGTCGACTCTCAGAACATCATTACATATGAATGTTCCTAAACTAAATTCTCTCAACCTGATTACAATTAGCCTCTCAAATTCTAGCCATAGATAGATTAGCTATGAACTTAGATTCGTGCAGAAGGATTTCTCAAAAGATTAAACACAGAAGGAGCAGACAGCAGAACATCGGGCGCAAGTTTTCTTGATTACTCAGAAAATTACAATTGAGTGAAGTTGATGAATTCAACTCACTTCTCATATGTCTAATGACACTCTCTTCTACTCATCTCTCTTTTCTTATTCTCTATTCACCTTCTATCGTACTTGCCCCGACTTTTTAACAAACATTTATAGGCAAATATATACAATCTTATGACTAATCAAAAGTATGAGTCAGCTAATGTACATATGTGTACATATCTTTGGGTTTCTGAATATGTCCTTCCTTCAACCTTCTGAATTTGTTCTCTTCTTGACTCCTTGACTTCATTTCTTCATAATCCTTCAATTTATGATTGACATGCACCAACAGCTCCCCCTCAATCATTAATTGAGGTTCTTCTCTATCTTCTTGATTCCTGCCATATCCTTGAATCTTTGTAGCTTTGGTCCATCTAGACTTTTTGTCATCATATTTGCAAGTTGATCTTTTGTATGTGTATGCATAACCTCAATTTCTTTATCAATGACCTTCTCTCTCAGAAAGTGATATTGTATTTCAATATGCTTAGTTCTAGCATGAAACACAGGATTAGCTGCCAAGTATAGAGAACTCATATTGTCTCCACAAACAATAGGAGTACTTTGAATCACATCAAACACCTTCATAAGTGTCTTTAGCCATATTACCTCCTTTGCAGCTTCCACCATACCTTTATATTCTGCTTCTGTAGATGACAAAGCAACTGTATGTTGCTTCTTAGAACACCATGAGATCAATTTGTCTCCTACATAGCACAAATATCCATGTGTTGATCTTCTATCATCCACACTACCTGCCCAATCTGCATCACTATAAATTTTCACTCTTGTATCAGAAGTAAATCCATAGTACAACCCTTCTCTGAGTGTACCCTTGATGTACCTAAGTACTCTTTGTCCTGCAATCCAATGTTCCTTTCTAGGACAATGCATAAATTGTGAAAGCACACCAACTGCATATGACAAATCAGGCCTTGTTAATGTAGCATAAATCAAGCTACCAACCAAACTTTGATAGAGCTTCATGTCTCTGAATTCTTCTCCTCCAAATCTAGACAATTTATGGTTCACTTCCAAAGGTGTAGGTGCAACCCTGCAATCTTCCATTTTAAATTTGGTTAGCAAATTTTTAAGATACCTTTCTTGGGTCACATATACTCCATGTTGAGTATAAGAAATCTCCATTCCCAAGAAAAATGATAAGTTCCCCAAATCACTGATTTTGAACTCTTTCTCCATCTGCTTCTTGATCATTTGTATTCCTTTATCATCTGTTCCTGTAAGTATTATGTCATCAACATAAATACAAACATAAATGAATCCATCTTCACTTGCTTTGACTAGCAAGCTACTATCTGCCTTAGATGCTTGAAATCCAAGATCATTCAAGAACTTTACAAGCCTATAATTCCATGCCCTTGGGGCCTGCTTTAATCCATACAAAGCTCTCTTGAGCTTACACACATAATTTGGATTCACTTGATCTTTGAATCCATCTGGTTGCTCCATGTAAACTTCATCTGAAATGTAACCATTCAAAAAAGCATTTTTAACATCTAATTGAGATAACTTCCAACCTTTGCAAGCAGCAATTGCTATGAGGGTTCTGATTGTTGTCATCTTTGCCACAGGACTATAAGTCTCATCATAGTCCACTCCATATGTCTGTGCATACCCTTTCACAACAAGTCTAGCTTTGTACCTAGACACACTTCCATCTGCAAATCTTTTTGTTTTGTAAACCCACTTACATCCAATAATTTTCTGGCTATTAGGTTTAGGAACCAGATCCCAAGTCTGATTCTCTATCAATGCATCATACTCCTCTTGCATAGCTTCTTCCCAATTTCTCTTGCCTTTGGCTTCATCATATGTAGATGGATCTTCATCTGCTTTTATCAAATAAGCATAATCTTTAGTAGTCAAGAATGAGGTGTCATAGCTATACCTTGTAGGTTGCCATTTGTGCCTAGATGACCTCCTAACTTCTGCACTTCTTGAAGTCTCTGGTTCATCACATTCTGGATCAAACCTTGACCTCTCTTCAACTTCAACCTGTACTTCATTATTCTCATTTTCATCAAGTAATTGAATCTTTGCTTTACCTTTCCTTTGATCCACTACTTCTTCAACATCTATATGTACATTATATTTACCTGCATACCAAGTACCTTGCTCATCAAATGTAACATCCTTGGATACAAGGAATTGCTTTGTGGATGGACTCCACAACCTGTATCCCATTTGTTTATCATCATAACCAATGAATACATACTTTTCTGCTTTAGGCTCCAACTTATGCCTCAATTGAGATGGCACATATGCATATGCCAAACATCCAAATATTCTACAATGATCCAAGGTAGGTTTCTTACCCCACCAAGCTTCATATGGTGTCATACCTTGCAAAGCTTTACAAGGCAATCTATTGACCAAATATGTAGCTGTGTTTACAGCCTCTGCCCACAAATAATTTGGGCAATTTTTCTCTTTCATCATGGACCTTGCAAACTCAACAAGAGTCCTATTTCTTCTTTCTGCTACCCCATTTTGTTGAGGAGAGTACCTGCAAGTAACTTCTCTCTTTATACCTGCATTCCACAAGTAATCATTGAATTCATTTGAAAAATACTCTCCCCCTCCATCTGACCTTAGTCTCTTCAATTTTTGACCTGTAATCCTTTCTGCATATGCATGATAATGTCTAAAAGTATTAAACACTTCTGACTTTTCTTTAATCACATAAATTGTGATCCATCTGGTAGCATCATCAACATATATGACATAATATCTTGAACCATTTATACTAAAGTCCTTTGAAGGACCCCACACATCTATATGCACTAACTCAAGTCTTTCTGAATACATAAACCCATGCTTGGAATAGGATTGCTTATGAGCCTTACCTAATTGACATGCCTCAACAATCTGTATGTCATGTGTTGACCTGCAATGTTAGGCAACCAAGCACTGAATCATTGTTAATCATTTCTTTGATACCTCTTTCATTGAAGTGTCCAAGTCTTTCATGCCAAAGATCCAATTCTGACACCTTTTGCTCTCCATATGTGAACATAGCATATCCAACATTTCCTTGTACCTTCAATGTGAAGAGCCTTCCTTCTTTCTTTCCTCTAACAACCTGTTTATACCCTTGACTAGGGTCTTCAACATAGACTCCATCATTGGTGAATCTTACCTCATATCCTTTTTCCACAATTTGACCTACACTGATCAAATTCTTTGGAATTGTGGGAACATAAAGTACCTTACTCAGAAGAGTGCTCCCATCTTTAGCCTTAACTGAACCAATTGACTTTACCTTATGCTTTGTATTATCACCTGTCTGAACTGTATGATTAATTGCATTATGACCTAAGTCAGTCATCAAAGCAATATTTCCACTTAAAT
Source organism: Ceratopteris richardii (assembly GCA_020310875.1). Lineage (NCBI taxonomy): Eukaryota > Viridiplantae > Streptophyta > Polypodiopsida > Polypodiales > Pteridaceae > Ceratopteris > Ceratopteris richardii. The sequence continues at coordinate 26,004 of MU260828.1, read as the reverse complement.
GATTACTACATCCTGAATCAATGTAAAACACTCTCATGTCCTCATGTGAAGTTTCATATGTTGCATTCATAATGAGAGTCGAATCCTCCTTCTGATCTGATGCATAGTTATAGTAGGTGTTATTATAGGATTGATTTTGGAAGCTTCTTCCTCCACCTCTTCCAAAAGAATTCCTACCACCTCTTCCAAAAGAATTCCTACCACCTCTACCTCTGAAGTTTCCTCTCTGAAATCTATCACCTCTTGCTCTTTGGTTAAAGTTCTGATAATTACTATTATTCTGATTATTGTGCCAACAATCATGAGATAGATGATTGGTCTTACCACATATCCAACAAGCTCTTGCATTATCTTTGTTGTGTCTGCCTCTTCCTCTACTTCTGCCATTTCCTTTTCCTCTTATGAAATTTGCTTGGTTTGAAGTACCTTCTTCTTCACCTGATTGTTGCTTCCCTTTGTTAGCTTTCTTCTTGTCCTTAGAGTACATTGCATGACCTGCACTCTTATCAACATCTCCTTTGACATCATTCTCAAAAGTTAGCATATGACCTAACAATTGATTCAAATCAGGAGTGAAGTGATCTAATGAAAGTTCTATAGACAAAATAAAAGGCTTCCACTTCTCATCTCCTCTTAGCCCTGTGAGAATTTGTCTTACCAATTTATCTTCTTCAATATCTTCATCCACTACACCTAGAGAATCTGCAATGTCCTTCATCTTTGTCACATAATCAGAGATTGATTGTGAGGCCTTCTTCTTGAAGGTAGTAAATTCTGCCCATAGTGAAGCCTTCCTTGATTTGGTTGTGTTTTGGAAATGCTCCTCCAAAGCATTCCAAATGTCACATGCACTTTCAAGTCCTCTAATGTGAGGAAGCAAATAGTCATTGACTGCCATGTAGATTATGCTCCTTGCTTGAGCATCCTTCTTCATCCCATTCTTCAAGTCTGCAAGCTCCTCTCTAGTTGGAACACTAGAGTCTCTAAATTCTGGCTTTTCTTCA
>MU260828.1:12500-20000 GCA_020310875.1 Ceratopteris richardii | reverse complement strand
GCTACTCGTATTCAGAACATTACCGGTACTAATCTTAACACAGATTATGATACCGACTCAGTCAATTGTAGAGACTCGTAACACAGAATCAAACCGTGTTGGTTCGGTACACTTCCTAGCTCCACAGAAGAACTATCAAACAACGCGTTCTAGCTTGAGCAATGTTCAGGAACACTTCAATCAGTACCGGACGGAATCTCTACAACACAGTATCGATTCGTAACACTGCATTATAACGCGCCTACGCACACGAGTAGATACGCAGCAGGGACATTGGAACAGACGGAACAGAACACATACACATACAAGACTACACTTGCAATTCCCAAAAACCGGGCTCTCTACCGCTTTCCTTTCATTGCTTTAAATAGAAATCTGTTACAAGGTTTGCGCGAATCTTTCTTTACCGCGCATTTCCCGAAGGGTTCTTTCTTCATTAAAGCCCTCTGTCTAAGTACAATTGTCCTTGTCCGGCGGCCGTCTAACACTGGCACGCACGGTGGACTCAAACCCGCAGGTTCCTATGGTTCGGATACTAGACCTTCTAAGTACATACTTCGGGCGAGCCTAAATGTTCGGGTAATTTTCTTTTTGAGGGTTTCTAACATCTGTACTAAGGTGGTGGGTTCTAGTAATTGGGCGTCGGTTCTTACTGCACTAAGGGCTATGGCTTGATTTAACAAAATTTCGGTTTGGGTTTGAAGGAAAGCCTCTTGTAAGTAAAATTCGTTAGCTAATGCCGCATCTCGGGCTGTCTGCATTTCGGTCAGTTTGGTCTTCATCTCTGTAATATACTCCTTCTGGTTGCGCACTTGGTTGTCTAGGCATTCAAACTGCTGGGTTTGGAAATCGAGACTTTTCTTAAACGCATCTCGGTCTCTGCGCGTCTTGTCAATATCCTTTAGGTATTGGCCTTCCCGTATCAGTTGGCATTTTAGGATACTGTTAACCTCATCTGCGCATTCTTGGGCTCGTCGTAACTGTTCTTGGACTTGTTCGGTTTCTTTCTGTTGGTCCTGATTCTTCTTGATGGTCTCCTGCAATTGAATCTTTGTTTCTGCGACCAACTCTTCGAGAGAGGCGTTTATATCTTCGTGTTCGTGGAGGGTGGTCTTCAGGGCTCGGATTTCTTCATGTGCGGCATGTAGTAGTCGTTCTTTGGCTGCAACTTGCTCGAGGGCTGCATCTCTTTGCTGTACTAGAGTCTGCTGTGCCGAAAATTTTGCTTGGAGTTCTGCTAACTGTGTCTGTAGCTGATGATTCTCAGTCTTTATGGCGTCGATTTCTTCTTGGAGGGGGGTGATGTCAGCTTCCAGGACGTCGACCTTATATTGGTATTCTGCCTTCAGATTGTCCGTGGCTTCCTTAAACTGTGCTGGCAGCTGGTGTGATAAATGCATGAGGAACTGCCCCATGGAGGCTAGTTCCGAAAATACGTTGTGTGGTGGTGGTGGTTGACGAGGCTGAGAGGACGTATCGGTGAGTAGGTTCTGGGAGTTTGGCGGAGAGTAGTTAGGGGAGGAAGAGGAGGATGGTGTAGGTTCAGAACTGGGTTGGCGGGGTGGTTCCGGTGGGAGGTCGGGATTGACAGGTGGTGTGGGAAGAACAGTGTCAGTCGTGGTTACCTTGGCAACTGTCTGTTGTTCGGTTTCTGTATGATTAATGGCTGCGATGAGTTCATCCAGTGCTTTTGTGGCGGATTTCGGTTCGTCCTGTTGATGCTCGGATTCCTTTTCGGTGGACACTATCTCTGTCTCTGCTTGGTTTTGCTGGTCTTGTTGCTCCGTCGAGGTGTCGTTGTGTATTGAAGTGGCGGTGTCGTGGTATGTTTCTTCTTGTTTGTCCTCTTCGGTGTCTTGTTTCTTTCCGGCGGATCCTTGGACTTCGCTTTCGGAAGAGCTGATCCGGATTCGCTTAGTGCGGAAGAGTTGATTGATCTCTTCGTCTTCTTCTTCAGTTTCATCGAGCGGTTGTGCTCATTCTTCGTGCCTAATTGCTGGGCCTGTGGGTGGGGGTTGTGCGGCGAGAATGGTTGGGAAGAGGAAGGAGATGATGTGGGGAAGGCGAGAGCGCGGAGAGGTGCCCTTTTGGAGTTGCTTTACTATAGCTACGGATTCCTTATGAATTCGTTGGAAGAAGTAAGAGGCAAAGTTTACGGGTTCGCGGGCGGCTAACTCCAAGGCGGAATAGAAGGGGCGAGAGATGCCGTATGTTCATTTTTGCAGGTTGAGGATTGCTACGAGGAACTGTAGGGCGGATCGTTCGGGTTCCGGGCGACAGAGAATGGCATATTCGTTTGATGAGGAGCGGGGGAAGAGTTCGGTCATGCGAGCGACAGGGATGCTAGGGCCATTTTCGCGGCCTTGCGGGGTGAGGTGGTAGGCTGCAGAGAAGGCTTGGAAGGTGATGACGGTTCTATATGGGAGAGAAGGGAAGACCCACTGTCGTTCGGTGATGGGGAATTGGGCGATGGCGTGGATGATCTGCGTGGAGAAGGGATGGGCTTCCACTGAGTGCCAGGGCAACTCAGCGAAGTTAGCCAACCCTCTGCAACGCAGGTATTCGCCTACGTCTGTAGGGATACCATCACGGAAAGCAGCGTAGTTGGCTAGCGCTTCCATGGTGTTCACAAGCACACTTACAGTCAACACAGGGGACAGGGATAATACGTATACTCTCGAGAACACAATAGCATTTTTGGCGCAACCGAGGGGGTTAAATAAGGAGAACACGGTGGGGGTGGGAAGGGGGGGGGTATCATTGTGCGGTGCGGGAATGATACTCTTTGCATGCTGGCGTGCGTAGTTGAGTGACCGGTAGGGAGGGGCGGCTGGTAACATAAAGATTTGTACAAAACACGACTAAAAAGGGAGAAAAAGAAAAACGCAAAAATTTATACAAAACGCGGTTCGCCGCCGAATAATTTAATGCGTACTAGTAGTGGGATAATACGGCCGCAGCTTCGACCCATTGATTACCTTTGGAAGTGGATTTCCGGTCAACGTAGTCAACCGAAAAGTTGCCGGACCGATTTGTTTTGAGATTTTGAAAGGGCCGAACCATCGTAGTTTGAATTTTCCTGCTTCTCTATCCGACTTTGCGTTATAGAAGAGTACAAGCTGGCCTACCGAAAAGATTGGAGTCTTCAAATATCGATCGTGTGTCTTGGCTTGCCTTAGTTGTACTTCGCGCATAGTTAAAAAACTGAGCCATCGGTGCTCATCAAGTTCTCTGAGTGCGTCCATTCGTGCTGTCAGCGAATATTCCGGTAGCATCTTCTGAGTGATTGCTACACGCAGACTTGGGATGACTATTTCCATGGGTGCTATTGCTTCTAAGCCATAAGCTAGTTTGAAAGGTATCAAGCCTGTTGTTACCTTATATGTAGTCCGGTATGCCCATAATACTGCAGGTAGTAGTTGATCCCATCTTTCCGGTGCTTCCATGATCAATTTCCGGAGGATATTCAACAGTGATTTGTTTGTACTTTCGGCCAATCCATTGGCACGTGGATAATAAGGAGAGCTAAATTTATGTGTGACCTGGAATGATTGTGTAAGGGCCTTCATTAGATTGTTTACAAAATGAGTGCCTTGATCTGAGACAATTTCCAGGGGTAAGCCAAATCGTGGGAAGACATCCGTGAGTAGACATTTTGCTACCGTAACCGCTGTAGCAGACCGTAAAGCCCAGGCTTCTGCCCATCTCGTTGCATAGTCTGTACAGGTTAGTATGTATCTGTTGTTACTGAAGACTGCTGGGGGTGTGATTGGACCGATAAAATCTAATCCCCATTTCTGAAATGGTTTGAGTGGCATGATAAGCTGCAATGGAAAGAAGTGTCGTTGCAGTGGTTGTCCAAACCTTTGACAGTTATCACAGTTTTTTACGAATTGGGCCACATCTCGGTACATAGTAGGCCACCAGAGACCTCCTTGCAGAATTTTCCGGTGAGTTAAGTCTACTGCAAAATGGCCACCGGAAGGAATTGAGTGAGCCAAAGTGATAACTGAATTAACCTCATGTGGTGGAATACAGCGAAGTAGGATTCCGGTATGATCTGCATAATATAGTTCTCCTGCCACTAGCCGGAATCGGCGGCTAAAGACTGCCAATTTCCTTCGAACTGCCTTGGCAGTCTCGGCTGGAAAGCGTCCTTCGGTGAGAAAAGTTAGAATCTGATCATAGTATATAGATGGTGCTTGTAGGTTGGCCGTCTCATCGGATAGTGGTTCAGCATTATAAATCGCAGGAGTCGTGTCATCTATGCCTACCGGAGCTTCACCGGAATCCAGGCGGGATAAGAAATCTGCTAAGGCATGTGCATTTCCGGGTCGGTGAATGATGTCATAGTCGAATTCTTGTAAGAGTAGCACCCATCGTGCTAATCGTCCACCTAAATGCTGCTGTCTTACTAGATAAACAAGGGCAGCATGGTCCACATGAAAGGTAAACTTCCGGCCTAGTAGATAATGTCTGAACTTTTTGATTGAGTAAATCAATCCTAGTCATTCTCTTTCAGTAGTGGAATAGTTCTTTTCTGCCGGTGCAAGCCTTCTACTGGCATAATAAACAGGGCGGAACCACTTATCTGTTTGTTGCATCAGAATACTGCCAAGTGCAATATCTAAAGCGTCGACAAAAACATGGAACGGATTGTCCCAGTCCGGTGGTTGTAAAATTGGGGCTTGCGTCAGGAGATACTTGAGCCGATCAAATGTAGTTTGGCATTCTTCAGTCCATTCAAACTGCCGGGGAGTTTTTGTGATTAGCCTGTTTAGTGGTACTGCTAGGTGAGCAAGCCACCGTAAGTGTCTGCCATGCCACCGTATTTGACCCATAAAATGCATTACTTCTTTTGGAGTTGCGGGTACCGGGGCTTCTAAAATTGCCGAAATCTTATCTGGGTCTACTCGGATACCTTGAGCAGATACAATATGCCCAAGTAGTTTGCCACACGAAACCGCAAACACGGATTTGTTTGGGTTAAGACAGAGTCTATATTCTCTACACTTCTGAAAACAACATCGTAAATGACTTAAATGTGCTATCATCTTCCCAAAGATTGAGAAGTCGTCAAGATATACTTGCATGAATGAAGTGAGATAAGGAGAAAATATCTCCTGCATACATCTTTGAAATGTGCTTGGTGCATTTCTTAATCCGAACCACATTACGGTGCAGGCGAAGACACCCCAATTGGTAATGAAAGCAGTTTTTGGTATATCTTCTTCAGCCATTCTAACCTGATTGTAACGGCTGTAGCTGTCTAAGAATGAATACATTTCATGACCTGCGACTCTATCAAGCATGGTATCCAAAAAAGGGATCGGGAATGGGTCTGGTACTGTTGCTGCGTTTAATTTCCGGTAATCCACACAGATTCGTAATTGCTTGTTTTTCTTTGGTACAATCACAATTGGTGAGATCCATTCAGCATGCTCTACTGGTACGATGAACCCCACTTTTAATAATCTGTCAAGTTTGGCTTTTACCTGAGATGCATAATTGGGATTCATCCGATAGCTGGGCTGCCTATTCGGTTTAGCTTCAGGCTTCAGCATGACTCTGTGCTGATATATGCGCGGATCTAATCCTTTCATGTCTTTGTAATCCCATGCGAAGACGTCTGAGAATTCGCGAAGAAGTTGAATCAAATTAGCCTGAAAGATTTCCGGTAAGTTTTGCCTTATTTTTACAGGTCGAGGATGGTCCTTGTCTCCTAGATTGTACGTGATCAGCTGGTCTTCGGGGACATAAAATTGTTGTGGGTTCTCTGTATCCCCTGTTGGCTTGAATAGTGGTTGTAATTCAATATCTGCTTGGTCAGAATTTTCGGTGATAGCTACTACTGCACAAACTGAAGTGTTCCAGTTATCGATGACGGACTGTAGATCAACAGTTCCTAGAGACATTAAATCGGCGTTACTCTTCAGAAATTGCTCTTCTTCATCATATGATAGTCCTTCTAACATATGAACTGGTTCAGCAAGATAGGGTCTGGCGTGAGGTTTGCAGGGTTGTATAGCATCTAGTTTTACCACATATTTACGATTGGCATCCTTGAATGTGAGCTCTTGCGCAGACCAGTCCTGTATTACCTTTGCATGCTTCAGCCAAGGTCGGCCGAAAAGAAGGTTGTAATCCAAAGTGGATTCGGGCAGATCTAGTATGACAAAATTCATTTTGAAAGTCGTACCTTGTAGAGTAATGGGTACATTCCGTACAAGTCCTACGGGATGGACTCTAGATTGATCAGCCATTCTGACAAAGAATTGAACTGGTTCGATTTCGGTCCAGCCTAGCTTTTTACATAATGCTGCGGTTGCAATGTTTACGCCGGAGCCTCCGTCAATTAATACCTGCGTGATCTTCTGATTCTTATACCATACTGTAATCAAGGGGACTGAATGATCAACCGTAGAATCAGGTTCTGGTTGAACTGCTACTGTCGCCGGAATACAAGAAGGTACCGAACTGAACTGTTGCTGGAACTGTTGTCGAACGCCAGGTACTAACGCCAGTAGTTGGCCTAGAGGTAGAGTGATAGATGCCTTGGATAAAATTTCCCAGGCCTGCTGAGATTGGTTATCCTGCTCCTTTGAACTTGAGGTCTCTACTGTTGCCGAAGTATCTGTTGTTATGTCTACTGCTGATGGTTGTTCTGTTGCTGCTTCCTCTTGTTGTGTTCCTTCCTTTGTCGACGAGGTCTGAGTCACCGGAATGGGTTCTGGGAACACTGGTGGTTCTGTGGTGGTCCAGTGACTAGCCTTGTTATACATCCTATGTTGTTCTCATATCCCTGGTTCAAATACTTCTGCTGCTGGCTACAGTTGTTTATCGGAACGGGTCTGGACTGTAGCAGTTTGCGTTTCTACCGGAGTAATTTGTACCATGTTGGCCATTGGGTTTTGCCGCTCCTTCTTCCTTTGATCATACTCAGCTGCGTCCTTGCAATATCTTCTAATGTGTCCAAATTCACCACAAAAATGACAGCGTGGCGGTGGTAAATTGGGATTTTCCGGTGGTAGTCCGTTCTGCCATCGGTTGGCATTATAATTGTTGTTCCTTTGTCCTCGGTAGTTCCGATATCCTGGGGGTTGATTGTTTCTTAGTTGCGGAGGCACATAGTAATTCGTCAGCTGTACCTGTTCTTGGATGACTGCATTGACTGTTGCTGCTCCTTGTATTCTGGCGTTGTAAACACAGTTTCCGGTGGTGTGTCCGGTAGAGTTGCAGATAGCGCAAAACGCTTGATTTAGTGCACAATTGGCACTTGTATGCCCTGAATTTTTGCACGTGGTGCAGTATACTTGCCTGGTTATATCTTCAGTCATATTTTTGTTTGTCCTTAACCATTCCAAGTCTTCTGAAAATCCACCAACCTTGGATTCCAGTTGCAAAGCCATGGCGATGACTGCATCCAATGTCATTGCTCCGACACATCTGATAATCATGATCTGCTTCAATTGCGGGTTTAGGCCCTGAGTGATGACGTCA
>MU260827.1:147500-152446 GCA_020310875.1 Ceratopteris richardii | reverse complement strand
ATAGATAGATAGATAGATAGATAGATAGATAGATAGATAGATAGATAGATAGATAGATAGATAGATAGATAGATAGATAGATAGATAGATAGATAGATAGATAGGTAGGTAGGTAGTGGTGCAAGACAAGCCTACACACATTGGCTTGGACCCTAGGACTTATGGAAGATTAGCATGGATAAAGGTTTATCAAGGCTTCATTCAAAGGAAGGCTCATGTGAACATATGCTTATATGTTCTTACTACTTTACCTCTTGTAAAAGTCTAAGTGACTTATCATTTGGTTGTAATCACTTTAAGTCACTTACCTACCACTAGAGTCGTGGATTTTTTGAATGTTGAGATGGAGAGAATATCTCCCTACTTTTAGAGGAGAGATTCAAGGGAGCCTAAGTTTGAATTTCAAATTCAAATGAGGATCAAACTCCTATAAAGTATGTAGTGAAAAAGTCGCGGGTTACACTCTGACTCTAGCTCACCCCCCGAGGCTAAATCTCTTTGTAATTCATTGTGTGTGAAGGTTACTCCATAGCCAACACCACAATACCTCATCTAGCTGTGCTTGGCAAGCTAATGAGATTGTACAAACACATATATCAATAGAAGTATACATTCATCATCTCTGTCTTGTCTGAGTCACCTACTCCAAGTCTGTCAACTTCATCAGGGCATTTCTCTGGATCTACTGAACCAAATCAAGTGTTCTATAGCTCATTGGAACCAGCTCAAAGTCTACTACAAGCATACAAAATTTCAAAGGATTCCATTCAGCCATTTGGGAGAAAATCAAATCGAGGTGCACACTGGTATTTGTCTGCAGAGTTCCTGAAAAGTCGGGGGTGATTATAATTTTGCTAAACTTATTTCTCAGAGCATAGTTTATCAATTGAAGTGATTCCACTTGTGATTGGTAGCTTACTAAGGTACATTAATACTCCCAAAAGGAATTGTTCCAATTTTAAGTGTGCTGGACACACTGAGTAAAAGTCTGAGCAGGTATCACTACAGGAATAGAAAGTTTTTGGTTGTTTTTGAAGTACAAAGTTATCTGTTTTGGATTGATCATTTCCCAAATCATTTCCAAAGTACATATATGATTTCTTTGTGTCATTTGGAAGCCAAGCAAGTGTACTAAGCATATCTGAAGAGAAAAGAGGGCAGGTGTGAAGCAGGTTTTGCAGCACCAACTGATTTCCTGAGTGCATCCATCCATCACTCTCAACAGTGGTATCAGAGCAAAACAAGGTAATCATGGGTGATGGTTTCCCCTCCTTCATTGACAAATTGGACAGAAACAACTATCAAGCTTGGTCACTGAGAATGAAGACCTATCTACAAGGGAGAAGTCTATTTGGATACATATCAGGAGATGAGGAGTTGCCCTCATTCAAGACTAGAGGACTACCTACAAAGGATGAGCATGAAAGACTTAACCAATGGTGTGCAAAGGATGCTTTGGCAAGGTCTTATCTCTTAAACTCTATATCTGACTTTCTTTTACCTCATGTAAGAAACTGTAAGACTTCCCAAGAGACTTGGGAAACCTTGTCAAATTACTTTTCTTCCAACACAAGGGCTAGGAAGAACCAATTATGGATTGAGTTCACAACACTTAGGAAGCAGCCCAAGCAATCAGTCTCAGATTATGTGACAAAGATCAAAGATGTGGCAGACCAACTAGCAAGCATTGGAGAGGAAATTGAAGAGGAGCAAATAGTCAGGCAAGTGACAAATGGACTCAAGGCAGATGATAAGTGGGAAAGTTTCACCACTGCAATGGACCTCTACATGGACATGCATACCCCTGATCTCACAACACTCATGGGTCAATTATTTACACATGAAGCAAAGTTCACCAAGGCTGGAGATCAATCAAAAGGTAATAACCCCTCTGCTCTCTTTACTGATAAGAAAGTTAAAGATAAAGGCAAGAAGAAACAGGATGAAGAAGGGTCTACCTCTCAAGCCAATTATGCAGGGAGAGGTAGGTCATCTAGAGGAAGAGGCAGAGGAGGTAAGCCAGGTAGGGGGAGACCCTACAACTCATCACCTTGCAACATCTGTGGGTTGTCCAATCATACCACAGATGAATGCTACAAGAACTACAAAAATCAGAGAGGAAGAGGCTACTCAAGAGGTGGATACTCTCAAGGAAGAGGCAGATTCAACCAACATCAAAGCTACAATGGGTACAACAACCAATACAACAACAATTACAACAACAACCACAATGGAAGCTACCAAGGTGGATTCAGAAATAGAAGAGACTACAACAACTACACAGAGGAGCAAGATGACTCCTTATTGATCATGAATATGACCTCAAAGATAGGTACAAATGATGATCATTTATTTTACATTGACTCAGGATGTTCTAACCATGTAGCTGGCAATGTGGCATTGCTTTCTGATTTGGAAGAGCCCAAGGGCAAACATCAGGTACAAACAGGTGATGACACTAAGCACTCTGTTGTCAAAATTGGAAATGTGAAGACATGTGATGGTAATCAGAACCTACTAAGCAGGGTACTCTATGTACCAACAATAACTAAGAATTTAATGAGTGTTGGTCAGATTGTGGAGAAAGGTTTGCAGGTCAGATTCACACAACATGGAGCATATGTGGAGGACCCAAAACAAGGATTCAGAAGGATAGCCAAAGGGGAGAAATCAGGTAGATTATTTACATTTGAGCTAGAAGATACAAAAAACATTGCTTTGTATAATTACAAGGATCAGACACTCTCAGAGTTAGAGATATGGCATAAAAGATTAGGGCACATAGGTGAAAGAACTCTCAAGCAAATGTGCAGGGATCAATGTGTGCTTGGGATACCTAATGTATCCAAGCAACACATGATTTATAAATGTGGATCATGTCAATTTGGTAAGTCTCACAGATTACCCTACTCAAGAAAAGGTTTCATGCATGAAGACTACCTAGACTTGGTACACACAGATGTTTGGGGACCTAGTAAGGACCCTTCCATTTTTGGTTCAAGATATTATGTGTCTTTTATTGATGACTATAGCAGGTGGACCATTTTATACTTTATGAAGCATAAAGATGAAGTGTTTAATTGTTTCAAGAGGTATCTTGCACTTGTTGAGAATCAAACAGGTAGGAGCTTGAAGAGGCTAAGATCAGATGGTGGAGGAGAGTATTTCTCCAATGAGTTTGAAGATTTCTTGCAGGAAAGAGGCATCAAGAGAGAGATCACTACCAGATATTCACCTGAACAAAATGGGGTAGCAGAAAGAAGGAATAGACTTATAGTGGAAACAGCTAGGTCTATGCTCAATGAAAAAAGGTTGCCAAATTACCTATGGGCAGAGAGTGTGTCCACTGCCACTTACCTCATCAATAGGTTGCCATCCAAATCACTTGATGGCATGACTCCATATGAAGCATGGCATGGTAAGAGACCCTCTCTGGATCATTGTAAAATCTTTGGGTGTGTTGCATATGTGCATATTCCCTCACAGGTAAGAGGAAAGCTAGACCCAAAGGCAGAGAAATGTATCTTCATTGGTTATGATTTGAACCAAAAGGGATACAGATTCTACAATCCCACAAACAAAGGGTTTAAGGTAAGCAGAGATGTCATATTTGATGAAAATGATTCATGGTATGAGAATGAATGCAGGAAAGTGAGTTTACCCTATGACATGGAGGAAGATTTTCCAAAGCTTACCAAGGAAGAGCCAACTCAGCAAGAAGACTCAAGCTCAGATGATGATACCATAAACCTTGAAGAGTTCAAGGCTTGGAAATCCAAAGGAAAGATGAAGATGAAGCAATTGGAGGACAAGGCAGAAACTTCTACTCAAGCTATGAGAAGATCTCAGAGAGAGAAGAAGAAACCTATCAGATTTGGGTATGACACATCACTTGTAACTAAACATTCTGTATATCTTGCAAAAGACTTGTTGAATGAAGAACCAGGTACCTATGAAGAAGCAATTACAAAGCCAGAATGGAGAGAAGCCATGGATGAGGAGATAGAAGCCCTCCAAGAGAGTGATACTTGGGACTTGGTACCCAAGAAGGATACTATGAAGGTAATAGGATCCAGATGGATCTACAAATTGAAGAAGAATTCAGATGGAACAATTAACAGGTACAAAGCTAGGTTGGTAGCCAAGGGTTTTGCACAAACCCAAGGCATTGATTATGAGGAGACATTTTCTCCTGTGGTCAAGATGCCAACTATCAGAGTTTTGGTGAGTGTAGCTGCATCCAAGAATTGGAACATGTACCAATTGGATGTGAAGAATGCATTCCTAAATGGATGGATATCTGAAGAAGTCTACATGTCACAACCACCTGGCTATGAAGATCCAAGAAAGGTACATTATGTTTGTAAATTAAAGAAGGCTCTGTATGGATTAAAGCAGGCACCTAGAGCATGGAACTACAGATTGACCACCTACCTTCAAGACCAAGGATTTGTGATGAGCAAAGCAGACACTTCTCTATTCATAAAGAGAAGTAGTACAGAGGTAATTTACTTATGTGTTTATGTTGATGACATCATCATTACAGGTAATGATGTCAATGGGATTAGACACATCAAGGGTCAGATGATGAAAGAATTCAAGATTAGTGATCTTGGATTACTAAAATATTTTCTAGGTCTTGAATTGATCTACACAAACTCAGGTATATACATTACTCAAAAGAAGTATGTACAGGATATGGTCAAGAAGTTTGGTTTGCAGGATGCTAAGGTATCTACTACTCCAATGGAGGTTAACCAAAAGCTAAGTGCTCATGAAGGAGAAGAAATTAAAGACATTACAGGATACCAAAGTATGGTGGGTAGCTTGAACTATGCTACCTTGACAAGAATTGACATAGCATATGGTGTAAGTGTGCTTAGTCAATTCATGCACAAACCTAGAGTACCTCATCTAGAGGCAGCAAAGAAGATCTTGAAGTACCT
>MU260827.1:132500-137500 GCA_020310875.1 Ceratopteris richardii | reverse complement strand
CTGCTGATAAGTCATATTTTCATTTATATTTTTCATTCAGTACTGAAGTGTTTGAAAAACATGATGTTGTTGGAGCAACTCGATGCCTGGCATCGAATTCCAGTTGATAAGTCATATTCTAAGTGTGCATGAAATCACCTATAATTTTGGTGTCCAAAAGATCAAGACTTTATGCGGGAATTCGATGCCCGGCATCGAATCCCTGCTGAAAAGTGGCCAAAAACATCCCAAGTCGATGCCCGGCATCGAATTCTCGTTGCAAGTCGATGCTAGGCATCGAATTCTAATTTTAAACAGGCGCTCTTACTAAAACAGGCAAGTTTTCCAGTTTTGGAAGGTCATACATGGTCATCTTGTGAGGGCCATAACTTGAGTTCTAGAGCTCCGTTTGATGGATATGATAGCTTGTTGGAAAGCTCTACTCTTCTAGTTTCATCCTATAAAGTTTCATAGAGAAATAGTATGTGAGCTAGGAGAAATTAGCAATATACTGAAGGTATGTCCTTTCAGTGACTAGGAATTTCTGTAGAAGCAAAGTTCTCACTTTAAGCTATCATTTCTCAAAGTTTGGAGTGGCAATGAGTTAATGGTGACCATACAGGTGTTCTAGTGTCACCTTAATTCATTTCTTGTGGTGTTTCTTACATCAACAAGTGGTATCAGAGCAGAAAGATTCTCGAGAGCAGAAGACGACAAAGGTACGAGAAGTTTTGTAAAGTTTTCCATTAAAGTTTGAAAGGTGAAGCATTTGAAGACACAAGGCATCAAAAGATTACTTTCGAAGTATCCTCATACACAAAGAACTTCAAAAGGTATTATCCTTTATCCTTTAAGCTCACAAGTTGCAGCAGAAGGAAAGAACTATGGCAGATCATATCTCCATTGACAAACTGGACAGAGATAATTACCCCGCATGGGTAATGAGAATGGAAGCCTTACTTATGAGTAAGGATCTCATGGTATATGTAACAGGTGAAGAAGAGAAGCCAGTATTTGAAGATGAAAGCCGACCAAAGAAAGAAGAACTTGATGCTTTAAAGCATTGGCAGAAGAAGGATGCAAGTGCAAAAGCCTACATCTACAATACAATCTTAGATCATTTGCTACCACACATCAGAGGATTGGAATCATCAGAAGATATATGGAATGCATTGGAATATCATTTCCAAAGCACTACTAAAGCACGGAAAGCAAGTCTATGGTCAGAGTTTACAACATTCAAGAAGAAGCCAAGTCAAACCATTAGTGATTATGTCACTAAGATGAAGGATCTAGCAGATAGTCTTGGATCCATAGATGAAGATGTTGAAGATCACAGATTGATTGCTCAACTACTTGCAGGCTTGAGAGGGGATGAAAGGTGGAAACCTTTTGTCTTATCAACAGAACTTTCATTAAATCATTATGTTCCAGATTTGAACCAGTTGCTTGGTTTGATGCTCACATATGAGCAAGACTTGAAGGGAGATGGAGATAAAGGACAAAGTTCTGCAATGTACATGAAGAACAAGAAGAAAGGAGATAAAGGTAAAGCAAAGGATGAAGAGGAGTCTAGTTCTCAAGCTTATTATGCAAGAGGTAAAGGCACTGGCAGAGGAAGAGCAAGAGGTTTTGGAAGAGGAAGAGGTAATCAAAATAACAACAAAAAGGCTTGCTGGATCTGTGGATTGAGTAATCATTTGGCTCATGACTGTTTGGCACAACCAACAAGGATCAAACCAGAATCAAAACAACAATAGCAGAGGTCGAGGTGGAAGATATCAAAGTAATTTTCAAAGAGGTAGACAAAGTCAAAGAGGAGGCTATGGTAGAGGTGGAGGAAGAAGTTGGGGACAGAATCAATCCTACAACACCACCTACTACAACTATGCAAATGACACACAGAATGAAAGTCATACATCATTGATGATGAACTCAATCAACACATCAGATAAAGAAGATCTAAAGGTATTTTACATTGACTCTGGATGTTCTAATCATTTGTCAGGAAACATAGAATTGATGTCAGAATTGGAAAAAGGCATTTCTAGTCACACAGTTCAAACTGGTGATAATACAAGACATAGTGTACATTCAATTGGAAAAGTGAAATGCAAGAGTGGAGCAGATTTGCTAACCAATGTTTTGTATGTTCCAACAATACCTAAAAACTTGATTAGTGTGGGACAGATAGTTGAAAAAGGTTTTCAAGTCAGGTTTACAAATGAAGGAGTATTTGTGGAAGATCCAGAGAATGGATATAATCAGATTGTCTCTGGTAAGAAAGAAGGTAGACTCTTTACTTTAAGAGTGCAAGGGAACATTGGTCAAGCTTTGCTCACACATGGTGAAGGAGTGATTACAGAACTTGATCTCTGGCATAAGAGATTAGGTCACTTTAATGAAAGAGGAATTAAAGCTATGGTTGCTAATCAGTCTGTACTAGGATTACCAAATGTGCAAAGTCAACATATGGTTTATAAATGTGAAGCATGTCAAATGGGAAAAGCACACAGGTTACCATTTCAGAAGAAAGGATTCAAACATGATGGAGTACTTGAGCTCATTCATACAGATGTATGGGGACCAACAAAAGAAGGATCTATCAGTGGCTCAAGGTATTATGTTCTTTTCATTGATGATGCTACAATATGGATAACATTATATGTTTTGAAGGAAAGATCAGAAGTGTTTGGAGCCTTCAAGCATTTTCATGCATATGCAGAGAGAGTAACAGGTCAAAAGCTTAAAAGACTGAGGTCTGATGGAGGGGGAGAATATTTCTCCCAAGAGTTCAATGATTATCTTTGGAATGCAGGTATTAAGAGAGAAATAACTTGCAGGTATACACCACAACAAAATGGTGTAGCAGAAAGAAGGAACAGGACTTTGGTTGAGTTTGCTAGAGCTATGCTAAAGGAGAAGAACTGTCCAAATTATCTTTGGGCTGAGGCTGTAAATACAGCTACATATCTTGTGAATAGATTACCATGTGCAGCTCTGAATGGAATGACTCCATATGAAGCTTGGTGGGGTAAGAAACCAACACTAGATCATTGTAGAGTGTTTGGATCAATTGCATATGCTTATGTGCCATCACAACTTAGGCATAAACTTGAACCAAAGGCAGAAAAATATGTGTTCATTGGTTATGATGAAAAGCAGATGGGTTACAGATAGTGGAATCCTCTAACCAAGCAATTTATTGTTTCTAGAGATGTTACATTTGATGAACAGAAAAGTTGGTATGCAGATCAAAGTCACACAACTGAAGAATTTGAAGAAGAGGTAAGAAGATGTGAGAAAGGAAAATCAATTGTGCAGGTGAATAGAGATGAAGACTATATGCAAGCAAGTACATCCAGAAGTGGATTAACAAGAATGAATGAAGAAGCTCCTATATTTGATGAAGAGGTGTATCCAGAAACTTATGAAGAATGTGAACCAAGAAGGTCAAGCAGGACTAGAAGACAACCAGAAAGGTATTCTTATGATACTTCTTATATAACTCAGAAGAACTATGCATATATGGTGAAAGATGATGAAGAACCTCAGAACTATGATGAAGCTAAAGGTAAGAAGCAATGGGAAGAAGCAATGAAGGAAGCGTTCAATGCACTGGAGGAGAACAAGACATGGGAACTTGTTCCTAAACCAAATGGTAAGAAAGTAATTGGAAATAAATGGGTTTATAAAGTGAAGAAGCTTGCAGATGGAAGTATAGCCAGATACAAAGCTAGATTGGTGGTGAAAGGCTATGCCCAGACCTATGGCATAGATTATGATGAGACATTCAGTCTTGTAGCTAAGATGTCAACTATAAGGACAATCATTGCTATTGCAGCTTCAAAAGGATGGACCCTAAGTCAATTGGATATAAAAAATGCATTCTTGAATGGATACATATCAGATGAGGTATACATGGAACAACCTCAAGGGTTTATAGATTCCAGGTATCCAAATTTTGTTTGCAGGTTGAGAAGAGCATTGTATGGATTGAAGCAAGCTCCAAGAGCTTGGAACTATAGACTGGTGAAGTATCTCAATGATCTTGGATATCAAAGTTCAAAAGCAGATTCAAGTCTACTTATCAAAAGAACAGAGGAAGGTACAATCTACATTTGTATTTATGTAGATGACATTATAATCACAGGTACTTCAGATGAAGGAATCAAGGAGGTAAAGAGATTACTTGAGAAAGAGTTTAAGATCAGTGACCTAGGAAAGTTATCATACTTTCTTGGAATGGAAGTTACTTATACAGATCATGGCATATATGTGTCACAAGAAAGGTATCTTCTGAACTTGTTGAAGAAGTTTGATATGGAAAATTGCAGAGAAGCTTCAACTCCACTTGAAGTTAATCACAAGCTCAGTAAATATGATGGTGCAGACTACAAAGATATGAGGAAGTATCAATCTCTTGTGGGTAGTTTGATTTATGCTACACCAACAAGACCTGATCTTAGTTATGCAGTGGGAGTTTTGTCACAATTCATGCATTGTCCAAAGGACCCACATTGGATTGCAGGTCAAAGAGTTCTCAGATATATCAAAGGAACTATAAAGGAAGGATTATATTATCCTTTTACATCAGATTTGAAGTTGAGAGCCTATAGTGATTCAGATTGGGCAGGTAATCAAGATGACAGAAGATCAACTCATGGTTACATGATATATATTGGTGATAAGCTTGTAAGTTGGTGTTCAAAGAAACAACATACAGTAGCATTATCATCAACTGAAGCAGAGTACAAAGGACTTGTGGAAGCAGCTAAGGAAGTCATATGGATGCAGACATTGTTCAAGAGCTTAGGCATTGATCAAGGTACACCTACAATACATGGAGATAATATGAGTTCACTTTATCTTGCAGCAAATCCAGTATTTCATGCAAGGACAAAGCACATAGAGATACAGTATCATTTTCTCAGAGAAAAGGTAATGGAGAAAGAGATTGAAGTGGAATACATTTCTACTAAAGATCAGTTAGCAGACATAATGACAAAGAGCTTGGATGG
>MU260827.1:112500-117500 GCA_020310875.1 Ceratopteris richardii | reverse complement strand
AGGCATCCAAGGTCGGGTTTATTGGAACCTTGCTCTGTGGCCAAGCATTATCATGGTTTAAGCCAATCTTGGAGAAGAACATGGGAGTACTTCAGGACTATGAGGGGTTTCTTCGAGAACTCTCCACCACATTTGGAGATGCAGATACAAGTCGAGTAGCAAAAACAAAACTTCGGAAGCTACGTCAAGGTAACCGCCCTGCCTCTACCTATGCATCTGAATTTAGGCAGTTGATATGTGATCTCACTGGGCATGAAGATTATTTCATAAGCCAATTCAGATGGGGTTTAAGAGATGATGTGAAGGACATGTTGTTCACGATGCCAGAGGTTAAAACATTGAATGAATATATCATGCAAGCTATTCAATGTGATAACCGACTTTTTGAAAGGAAACAAGAAAAACAAGTAGAAGGAAGACCTCGCCAGTGGAAACCTTTCCAACCGACTATTAAAGATGAGTCCATGCCTGAACCTATGCAAATAGATGTAACTAGGTTTCAGCCTTTAACACTAGAAGAGAAACAGAGAAGGAGAGTTAATAAGTTATGTCTCTACTGTGGAAACCCTGGACATATTGCAATTAATTGTCCAAACAAGAGAACAAACTCTAGAGTCCCAGCCAACCTTGTAGAGCAAGGAAACGAGAAAGTCCAGTTGTAAAAGAGACCATGCAACCGGACCATGATATAAGAAAGGGTCTCATAATTCCAGCTACACCCATAGAAACATGTCTTGCACCTGTCAAGTTAATCATGCCCAAGAAGACCCTTTCCCTTACAGCCCTAGTAGATTCAGGAGCCTCCTCATGTTTAATCTTTGAAGGATTGGTTAAGAAACATGGAATTCCTGTACTTCAAAAGAACAAACCAGTAGTAGCTTTAGTAGATGGACGACCTCTAGCATTCGAGAATATAACCATGGAAACCGCACCATTAAGAGTACACCTTGGTGACCATGAATCCCATATATGTTTCAATGTAATATCGAGCCCAGTACATCTAGTTATCATTGGAATGCCCTGGTTAAAGAAGCATAATCCACACATTAATTGGGAAAAGAATAAAATCACCCGTTGAGATATCCAGAAGAACCCAACATATATCACAGCCAAAGCCTTCATACATGCAGTAAGGAAGGAACCTACATATATGATCTATGCCATACCAGCTCAAGAATCCAAGAAAGATGATCCAGTACAGCTACCCAATCAGTACAAATGCTTTGAAGATGTTTTTGAAAAGAAGAATGCAGATATCCTCCCAGAGCATAGACCTTACGATTGCCCCATAGATCTTCAAGAGGAAGCACAACCACCCTTCGGACCAATCTACAGACTATCCCTAGAAGAACTTACAGAACTACACAAGAACATTGATGAGAATCTAGCAAAGGGGTTTATCAAACACTCGAAGTCAGCAGCTCCTATTCTATTTGTAAAGAAGAAGGATGGGACTCTCCGGATGTGTGTAGACTATCGTGGATTGAAAAACATCACTATAAAAAACAGATACCCTCTACCACTCATATCAGAGCTCTTGGAATGCCTTGGAAAAGCAAAATTCTTCACGAAAATTGATCTTCGAGGAGCTTACAATCTTGTCAGGATCAGAGATGGAGACGAATGGAAGACAACATTTCGAACAAGGTATGGGCATTTTGAATATATAGTTATGCCATTCGGTCTTACAAATGCTCCAGCTGTCTTCCAAAATATGATGAATGATATCTTTCGAGAATATTTAGATGATTTTGTTGTAATATACCTTGATGATATCTTGATATTCTCTAAAAATCTAGAGGATCATGAATGGCATGTAAAGATAGTCCTAGAGAAACTAAGAGAAAAAGGATTATATGGGAAATTGGAGAAGTGCTCTTTCCATAAGACAAAAGTGGAATTTTTAGGGTACATTGTATCAGATAAAGGAATTTTTATGGACCCTAAGAAGATTCAGACAATCCTTGATTGGCAACCACCTTCATGTGTTCGAGATGTACAATGTTTTCAAGGTTTTGCCAACTTCTATAGGATATTCATCAAAGATTACTCCAAGATAGTGACACCTTTTACCAAGCTTACAGGGAACTCCAAATTCTCATGGACCGAAGAAGCAAAAAAAGCATTTGAGACCTTGAAATCAGCATTCACTACTGCTCCAATTCTAGTTCATCTTGATTCTACCAAGCCCTTCTTCCTAGACACAGATGCATCAGACTTTGCCCTAGGGGCCATTCTCTCACAATATGGAGATGATGGACACCTACATCCAGTTGCATACAATTCAAGGAAATTTTCTCCTCCACAAATTAATTATGAAATTCATGATAAAGAACTTCTTGGCATAGTGGACGCATTTGATACTTGGCGTTACCATCTAGGAGCAGCTCATAAAGTTATCGTGTATACAGATCACAAGAACCTAGAGTATTTTATGACCACCCGCATCCTCAACAGAAGGCAATCTCGATGGAGTAACTTTTTATCTAGGTTCGACTTTGTCATCACATATCGTCCAGGAGGGCAACAGTGTCAGTCAGATGCCTTGTCAAGAAGATCTTACCTTGCACCAAGGAAGGGTGAAGAGGCCTTTGATCAACAAGAGAGTGTATTACTCAAGCCTGAGCATCTCCAATTAGCAGCTATCTCTTCAACCCATCCTAAAGATTCAACCTTGAATCATTTGATCCGTGAGAATCTACCACAAGATGAATTATTTTGTAATATTAAGCAAAAAACTCAAGAAGGAAAAGTCCAAGAAGTAAATGAATTCCAGGAAAAGGACCGGTTACTATTCGATAAGAACCTATTATATGTCCCTCTAGGAAAGCCCAGGATCCAACTACTTCAACAATGTCATGATAATCGTGCAACATGATATTTTGGAGTAAATAAAATAATAGAACTCATATCTAGGGATTTTTGGCCTCAAATGTGGAAGGAAGTCAAAGAATATATCCAAACCTGTGACACTTGCAATAGATCTAAGGTACCACGACATAAGCCTCATGGCCTCTTGCAACCTTTACCTATTCCAGAAAGGCTATGGGCTTCATTATCTATGGATTTCATCAAAGATCTACCAAAGTCAGATAAGTATGATGCCATTCTTGTTATTGTGGATATAGTAAAAAAAGATGGCACACTTCATTCCAACTACAAAGGCAATCACAGGTGTAGCCACCGCTAGACTTTTTCTCAGATACATCTTTAGGATTCATGGATGCCTCATGATATTGTTAGTGATCGAGGTCCACAGTTCATATCCAGCTTTTGGAGCAGTCTTTGCAAGCTCCTTGCTGTTCAAGTTAAATTATCTACAACAAATCATCCACAGACTGATGGACAAATAGAACGGGTGAATCAAGTCCTAGAGCAATATCTCCGTTGCACTAGCAATTATCACCAAAATGATTGGTTCGAGTTGTTACCCTTTGTAGAGTTTGCCTATAACAATAGTGTCCATGCATCTACTAAGCAAACTCCCTTCTTTGCAAACTATGGACAACATCCAAGGATGGATATACAACTCTCAAATCATGTCAAGAACCTAGCTGCCAGAGACAAGGCCCAGTACCTGATGGACATTCACAAAGAACTCAAGGAAGAGATCCATAAAGCTCAACAAAAATATAAGTACTATGCAAATCAACATCGTGTTCAGAATCCATCATATCAAATTGGGGATAAAGTATGGTTACTCAAAAACAATTTGCAAACTTCAAGGCCTTGTGCAAAGTTAGATCATCAAAGATTTGGTCCATTTACCATCTTGGCCAAGATTAATCCAGTCACCTTCAAGCTCCAGCTACCAAGTACCATGAGAATACATCTAGTTTTTCATGTATCCATGATGGAACCATATCAGATTTCACCATTGAGCGGGGAGAGACCTACTCCTTCGATCACCACCTATCCAGATTGATGATCATGAAGAATTTGAAGTCAAGCATGTCCTAGATTCAAGAATATCTCGAGGAAGATTAGAGTACCTTATCCATTGGAAAGGGTATGACATCAATGATCGTACTTGGGAACCTGCAGAAAACCTTCAAAGATCACCAATCAAGGTTCGAGAATTCCATAAGAAAAATCCAATGAAGCCAAGACCAGAGAACGTGACCGCTTCTCGTGGAACTCGTCGCTTGAGGGGGAGGTAATGTCATGGACAAAGGAAACTCTCAGATTCCATGTGAATCCTATATCTCATGATTGGTTCAGAATTTGGGGAAACTAATGCTTCCATTGCGTTCATCACATTCCAAAACCCTAAGATTGACTGTCTTCTTGCTTGATTCTGACATCTAGAGACCATGCTACGAATTGATGATATCATCGATCACATCATCAATTCGTAACCGCCCTTGGAAAACCTATATATAGAGGGGTTGGCCACATTCATAATCAGTCTTGCCAATACCAGTCTTGGGAGCTTAAGGAGTCGTGACCACCAATCAGAGAGCACAATCTTGTGCTCCCCTGACAACTCCTACATCAAATACTTTTTTATTTGTTTCATGCCATTGGCATGACTACTTATAAAAATGATGTCATCCATATATACACATAAATATATCACTTCTGAGTTACTTCTCTTGATAAACAGAGGAAAATCTACCTTGCTCATCATGAACCCTTGGTCTTGAAGATAGATTGATAGCCTATGGTTCCATGCCCTAGGTGCCTGCATCAAACCATAAAGATCTTTCTTTAATTTTCATACATGATTTACCTTGCTTGGATCTTCATAGCCAAGAGGTTGAGCCATGTAAACCTCCTCGGAAATCCACCCATTGAGAAAAGAATTTTTTGCATCTAGTTGATACATATTCCAATTTCTAGATGCAGTGACACTTACCAATACTCTCATGGTTGGCATCTTAGCCACAGGTGAAAAGGTCTCTTCATAGTCTATTCCATGGGTTTGTGCAAAACCCTTAGCCACAAGCCTAGCTTTGTACCTGTTTATGGATCCATCTAAGTTCCTTTTGATTTTGTAA
>MU260827.1:97500-102500 GCA_020310875.1 Ceratopteris richardii | reverse complement strand
ATTTAAATCTTTTTCGACTTACTTCACGAGACCTTCTTTTAAATCGTAGATTGAGCTTGCTTTGCTTTTTCGTTGCTCCACATGCACTTGAGTCAGAAGGGAGATCAATGGTTGGATCAGATGGGAGATCAAGAGGTGCATTTGTATGAGCAGCATTGCACTGTGAATTGGATAACTTAAATGACTCAACAGAAAACATGGAATCATCAGCACGTTCTAAATCATAGGGATCATCACTTCTCTGGAAAGGCTCAACTGAGAACAATGAATCAATATGAGCAGAGGAAGCTGATGCCCAAGCATCCACTGAAAAGATTGAGCTCATCTTCACTGAGTTCACAAAAGACTGAAGATGAATGACCTTTTTAAATAAGTAGAAATCCGAGATCAAGTGAAGATATCACATCAAATGTCACATCAAGAAGATATGAAATCAAAAGCTTATTAAAGTACATTAAATAACATAAAACATCAAATTACATCAAATCACTTAATTACTCAAATATACACTAATAAGGGAACCAAAGATTTGATTCACTTTTGATTCAAATGAGAAACACAGTTGATTTCTAACTTCATATGAGTCATTCAGTCTAAGCATTGTGAATGAATCAAAATATATCAAAGTTGTGTTCCAATAGGAATATATAATAAAATTGTTTGGATGAAATTTTACAAGAAGAAATTTTACAACTGGAATATATCCAAGTTGAGTTCCAACTGGAATATGCTATGCCATTGAACACTATACAAGAAGAAATTTTACATTTGGTTAAGATTTCAAGGATTAGGTTTTATTGTGGTCTTGGCTAGATATCAAAGAGGTAGATGAAAGTATATTGAAAAAGAATTATGTGTAAAAGAGGCACACAGAAAGTATATTCATACATTGATTTTCCATTTCAACAATGTGTTACAAGATAAATGTGAATATGAACTAAAGTGTGGAGGATAACACTATAAAGATGTCATTAATCTCACAACTTAGACCTAATTTTCTCCCAAGCAACAGACTCTAAGAAAAAACATCTACATGAGATTAGAAATCCTCATGTACATACCATACTGTTGCCATTGAAGTTTAATTTCCATGCAAATGTATATAAATAGTTGCAAGGTTCTGTACTATAATGTTTATTCATAGTGATTTTCCATTTCAACAGTGAGTTACAAGATAAATGTGAATATGAACTAAAGTGTGGAGGGTAATACTATGAAGATGTCATTAGTCTCCCACATTTAACACAACTTTGACTTGATTTTCTCCCAAGAAAGAGATTCTTAGAAACAAATCTCTACATGAGTTTAGACATCCTCATGGACATACCATACTCTTGCCATTGAAATGTAATTTCTATGCAAATGTATATAAATAGTTGTAAGGGTCTATGAATATTTCATTAAAGTGGCTCTGAAACAGCCTATTTGTGTGGGTGCTATTCCCTGGTTAGATAAGTTGACAGATTTAGTTAGCAAGTGGACTCATTCAGTTAGATCCAGTTAGTTTCTGGTTCAAGTTACCCAATTGCCTATAAATACCAGAGGAGGAGATCATTCGCATTTTCAAAATCCACGAGCAAGAGAGAGCAGCAGAGCACAGACAGCCATGGAGCACAGAGGTCAGCATACCAGCAAGCCAAGCCTGATGGAGAAGAAGAATGTTGGCAAAAGTACCAAGAGGTAGACAAAATCATAACTAAAAAAAAGATTCCAAAAAGATTCCCTCTGTATGTCTGTGTAAATTTCTCATTTCTAGGTCTTTATTTTTCTTGCCTCTAGAAATATGGATCCAAAGCATGTACAGGTCGATGCCTGGCATCGACTTTAAGGTGTAAGTCGATGCCAGGCATCGACTTAGGATTGCAAGTCGATGCCAGGCATCGACTTGTGGGTGCAAGTCGATGCCTGGCATCGACTTGCAGCCCCAAGTCGATGCCTGGCATCGACTTGTCGGTGCAAGTCGATGCCTGGCATCGACTTGCAGCCCCAAGTCGATGCCAGGCATCGACTTGGTCCCAAAAAACGATGCCAAGCATCGACCTGCCAGCATCATCATGCACTGAAAAGTCGATGCCAGGCATCGAGTTGGGGGTGCAAGAGTCGATGAATGGCATCCATTTTTGGGCCCAAGTCGATGCCTGGCATCGGCTTTTGGGCCCAAATCGATGCTTGGCATCGACTTTTGTGCCCAAGTCGATGCCAGGCATCGACTTTGTGTTCAAGTCGATGCCAGGCATCGACTTGAGGGTAAAAGTCGATGCCAGGCATCGACTTGGCCCAAAAGTCGATGCCAGGCATGGACTTGGGCCCAAAAATGGATGCCATTCATCGACTCTTGCACCCCCAACTCGATGCCTAGCATCGACTTTCACCCTCAAGTCGATGCCTTGCATCGACTTGCACACAAAATCCATGCCTTGCATGGACATGGGCTGATATTTCTTATTGCTTGATATTTCCAATTGCTTTCAGGGATGCGGAGTACAAGGATGAAAGGCCCATCAAGAAGCTCAGAGTCACCATGGGCTCTGCTGACCAGCAACGTGACAAAGGCAGTGGTCACCAAGCAAAGGCAAAGAAAATTATTGCACCATTATCCTCTGAGAAGGCCAGCAACCCACTAGGAATATCCTCAGGTGGACAGAGTAGCATTAAAATTCCTGTGGAGGATCCAAATATGAAGGAAAGGTCGAGGGAGACAGAGGTCATGAAGACAGATCGTCCACTTCGGGACATGACAAATCTCGAATGGTGCCTTCAGTACGTTGAAGAGAAGAATGCAGTCCTCCTTGTGTTCGCAGGGGCCTATGGCAGAGGAAAGATCACGACAACACAAGGTTTTCAGTATGGCCTTGTTTACAAATTGGATTATGAAGATGAAGATTCTGACAACCTGCTTTTCTTGGTGGAGACATCGAAGGGATTAAGAAATGTCATATGCAAGATGGATTTCTTGTGCCCAGAATGCTGTGTTCCAGAGGAGCTAGCTCAGATATGCAGAGACTCAGTGAATTTCATCAAGGACCTGATGCCATGGATACAGGGCAATATCATGCCAACACAGCACAAGAAGACGACCCCTGTAAAGGCAAGGGGTAAGCAGAGTGTGCAGAAAAAGCCCCAAAAGAAAAAGAAGATAATTGCAGAAGAGGATTTTTCTGACTCAAGCTCTAGCTCTGGGGACATTATTGTTGCACTTGGTGGTGAGCTTGCATCTGGTGTGCTTGGCACTGAGCAGAATAAGATGAGGGAGGACATAGCTAGAAGAAAAGTTGTGAAGAAGGGGCAGTTGTTCCACCTGCCTATTAATATTATCCACAGGCCACCAGTGGATCCAGTCACAGGGAGGAGGCCCCTTGAGATCAGGGAGCCACATAATTTGCATGTCCAAAATCTTAAGAAGAAAATGAAAATTAATCCTCATGCTACTGTTGTGCCATTCCTTGTAATGGTGGATCCGCATGAGTGCAGCTGTGTGGAGGATTTCAATGAGAATTTGTTTGAGGAGTACACTTATTATGTGATTGGAGGTTCACACTCTGCAGAGGCTCGTAGACAGTTAGTGAAGGAGCACCCTACTACATTTTTCTTTAGGTATGCAGAGTGTAAGATATATGCTGGTCTTACAACTGAGGAAGCCAAGCTTCTTGCTTGGGATCACAACAACGATAATGACTACAGGCAGAAAATGTCCTCCATAGAGAGAATTCGGTTCTTCCACCATGAATACGAAGATTGTCTTGTGAAGGAAGCTGGGAGAATACATCCCAATCTACGAAAGCAATGCCTTATTGAGGTTGGAATTGCATTGGATGAGAATAGAAAGTCAGATGCTTTGAGGAAATATGACCCATGGTTTCAACTGGCATTCAGATCAGGTGAGATCTGGGATCTTCAGGATAGAATCTTCACAATGTGGGAGCACAAGGAGGTCAAGGGCCAGAAGCAACGAAAGTCGAGGCCAGACCCACAAATTGATCTGAGGGGAAAGGGAAGGAAAGTTGACCTTTCAATTGAGGAGGCTCCTGAGGACATGAAGCTGACCCCATGGAGGGCCCTTCAAGGAATCAAGGATGATACATTGATCATATCAACTTTGTCAAGGGTAATCTCGAAGGAGTTGAGCCTCGAGGAGATGGTGACTGAGCTCAATAAGTATGTATGTTATTCTCAGATCCTTTTTCCCTCCTCCCATGCTTCTTGTCTAACCTAGTCTCTTTTATATTTATGTGTCTGTAGTCATAAAGTGTACATGAAGATTCAGGAGGTGATGATGAAGAGGCTGGGTTGCTTTTCTTGGACAGAGGTCCAAGCAGACTATCCAACCACATCATCCTACAAAGCCTTATCAGAATATTTCATCCTGTTTCGTGATTGGGTAGATTCTCGTATCAGAATATTTCATACTAAACAATTTGATGCATTGCATGGCATCAACATGGGGGCATAAGTCGATGCCTGGCATCGACTTGGGGGCATAAGTCGATGCCTGGCATCAACTTGCAGCATAAGTCGATGCCTGGTATCGACTTGGGGGCATAAGTCGATGCCTGGCATCGACTTGCAGCATAAGTCGATGCCTGGCATCGACCTGCAACAAAAGTCGATGCCTGGCATCGACCTCGTGGCAAAAGTCGATCCCAGGCATCGACTTAGGTCCCTAGGTCGATGCCAAGCATCGATTTTTAGTAGAAGGTCGATGCCTAGCATCTACCCCAACAAGAAATCGATGCCATACATCCGTTCTTTATGTTCTGTTTGCTGTACTGAAGAGCTCTTCTAATTGTTTTTCCAATTTGTTCTGCAGAAACCAAGGAAAAGTAAGTCTACAGAGGTACTAGATGATTGCCCCCCTGCATTCCTTGCTCACATTCAAAGAGCAAGGCATGAGAAATCTAGACTGAAAGCGAAGGAGATGGATTTTGATGATGAACCCGATCTTAAATGTTTCTCCAATCCCCTAGACCCCCTTAGGCCTGTATATTACAATGTGTTCTGTA
>MU260827.1:52500-80000 GCA_020310875.1 Ceratopteris richardii | reverse complement strand
GTGAAGACGACCGATGCAAGCGACTAGTGCAATCTGAATTTGTCGGATGGCCCTTATTGCTTACATCGGTCGTGTTAGCAAACTACCACGAGAGAAATTATCATGGTACAAACGCAAACTACCAAGTAATATAAGAGAGTGTGGAGAACTTGGTGCAAATTCCAATCCAAGGTTTGGTATTTCAATATTAGAAGAGCATGTCTTAAGGCATAAAGCAGAGGAGGCGAGATAAGTGAAGACGACCGATGCAAGCGACTAGGGCAATCTGAAATTGTCGGATGGCCCTTATCGCTTACATCGGTCGTGTTAGCAAACTACCGCGAGAGAAATTATCATGGTACAAATGCAAACTACCAAGTAATATAAGAGAGAGTGGAGAACTTGGTGCAAATTCCAATCCAAGGTTTGGTATTTCAATATTAGAAGAGCATGTCTCAAGGCATAAAGCAGAAAGACGAGATAAGTGAAGACGACCGATGCAAGCGACTAGTGCAATCTGAAATTGTCGGATGGCCCTTTTCGCTTACATCGGTCGTGTTAGCAAACTACCGCGGGAGACTTCAAGAAGTGACCTTGCGTAAAGATTTGACTCACGAGTATAAAAACTAGCAGCAGCGATGAAATGGATAATACGACCGATGCAAGCGATAGGGGCAATCCAAGATTCTCCGATTCCCCGTATCGCTTGTATCGGTCGTGTCCTCTTAATTCTTTATGTCCTTCTGTAACTTCTCGAATTTAAACACTTTCCAACAAGAATGAAGTAAAAAACCCACAATGCATTCATAATTGTGACATAAATAAATTTAATTGGACCATCCAGTGAACTTTTGTCAAACTCTCAAGAGGTTCAATACAACTGTGACCATCTTCCAGATGAAGATTGGCATAACTACATACAATTTGTTAAAAAATAAATATTCCAACCTCGGTTGGCTTTACAATTGATTTCAATCTACGACTCAAAAATTGATTTAACCCTTTCTATCCTTTTTAGAGCCTTGCTTTCTCTGTTGCTTCTGTCCCTTTTTGGAGGTTTCAGCTTGACTCTTTATGTTGTTCATATGCTTTAGTGGTGAGTGAAGAGGAAGCCCTTTCTTTTTATCTTCAGACTGTTTTCTATCAGGTGGAGGGGGTGGAGGTGAGTCTGGATCATGTGGGCAGATTGCATGTTTCATGATACTATTTATTGCTCTCTCTCTGATCAAGATGATCCATGCATCTGGGTAGTCTGATAAATTCAATCCAGGACTGTAGAACCTTCTTTCCAAGAATCTTACAGCATTTGCAATCACTCTCCAGCCACATGATGTTGAGTCTCTCTGCAATGGCACATGAATTTGGCTGTATCCAAATTGCTTTTGTTCATTCATTTTAGCTATTCCTGGAAAATTCTGATCAATATGCATCTTGAGAAGCTTTGCAGCACTGCATTGTAAAGTGAAAATCAAAACGGGGCATGGCTTTAAAATAGAGAACAACAAAATGTATAGTAACTTACACTTTGCAATTCCCATGCTGTGATGGAAGAGAATTTAGGAAAAGAGCTTGATATGCATTGAAGTCCACAATAATCAAACTCCAATGGCCCCTGTCAATGAGTTGCATGTAAATATACTTTCTTAAATGAAACAAATATGTTTCCAAAATGAAGATGAATACTTACTTTTCAATGTATGGGTAAATTACACATTCTACTTCTTCTGTAAAACCCCGTAGAAAGGACTTGGCATCTCCATGTTTATGTAAAAAACATTGTGTCACCAGAGGATCTAAAATAAATACTTTTCTTTGAACCTTTTCCTCACATTGTTGAAGAAGAACCCTACAAATCAAGAAATAAAAATGCAGTTAAGGAACTAGAAAATTATGCAAAACAAAAGCATTTTAAGGCCTCTAGATATACCTGAGTGAAATGTTGACCACACTATCTGATATTTCAAGATGAAGCTCCCTCAACATTTTGTTATCTTCAGGTCTAATGTCAAGAAACAATTCACCTTGCCATGGCATTGCAACATTAACTATAACCTGCCCATCTCCTTTCTTGAGGAGCTCTTTATTTGCTTTCTGTAACTTTTGAATCTGGGTTAAGATGGCACTTTCCTCTGTAAATAATCCCTGCTTTTTCCTCTCCTCCTCACTATTTGCTGCAGCTCTAGTCTCATGATCATGAGTGACTTGAGCGTTGATCTCTTCAATGACAACTGTTGTTTTAGGTGCTCGAGCTGGAGGTATATTTAAAATATCGAAGAATTTTTTGTCGTGGTGATCAATAGGAACCAGAGCTTTATCAAACTTATATCTTATTCTTGAAACAATAACATAATCCTTCGCCATTAAAGTTACCCTATGAGAATGAGCAGCACATAAGTAGGCATCATTCATGAAATCAATAGCAAAGTCCTCTGCAGCTTCTTGCAGGCATAGCAGTGCTTGAGTTTGCCACCTCACATTGACAAAGGATGAGGTCTTCATCAAAGAACAGAGGTTGGATGAGATCTGCTTGACAACTCTCATAAATGGAAGTCTTGGGATCAACAATCCCACAGACTTTTGGGCTCTTCTTATTTCCCTCAAAGACTTAACATGGTAGTTGACCCTTTTTTTTGAAGGCTGCTCTGGCACTTTGGCTTGAACCTTCTGGGAATTTTGCTCCTGGACATTTTTCCCTTGGGCATTCTTGTCCTGACCCTCAGGGTACAACTTCCTTGCTGTCTTTTTGGTTCTAGCCATACTCTGCAAAAAATCAATCTTTAGGCAAGGAATTAGGAAAAGTGGAATATTCCACTGTCAAAACTTACTCTCTAAAAGCTATGATCAATGACTCTTTCCACTATCAGAGGCACGACCGATGCAAGCGATAACAGTCATCCGGAAATGCCCGGATGTCCCTGATCGCTTGCATCGGTCGTCTTTAAATTAATCATCAAATATCAATAAATAATATCTGACAATGCAAAACACTCAATTATCACTAAGATAAAGATAATTGGAAAACTATAATCAATGACTCTTTCCACTATCAGAGGCACCAGATGAAAAGGAACGTCCGAGATATGGAAACCAAGACATTAAAGATGCTACCTTGCTTACTATAAAGAAAAATTTGAACAGCCAGACAGAAGAGTCAGCTTCTCAAATCCTCTACTAGCAGAACCCGCTTCCTCCTTTTTGATGGAGACCTCCCACACCTATATCTCACGAAACCCCCCACTGGTGTCCTGCTCCTCGAAAAAGATCCCCACATGCATGTCAAGGATTTGAGAAGCTGACTCTTCTGTCTGGCTGTTCAAATTAAGCAAGGCAGCATCTTTAATGTCTTGGTTTCCATATCTCGGACGTTCCTTTTCATCATAGCAAAGGAAACCAAAATTTGCAAGCTATGATCAAGGACTCGATGATATTAAAAAACATGACCGATCCAAGCGATTAGGGTTATCCAAAAATCTCGGATGTCCCTAATCGCTTGCATCGGTCGTGTCCACATTACCTTACGTAGAGAGCGCTCTCTATAGAAATTGTGAAGTAGGCTAAAAACGTGGTGGCAATGGAACCTCGACGCTTGGCAAGTGTTGACAGAAAAAAATGAAGGAAATGAATAGGAGGAAGCTTAAATAGGTCCCAAAACTGAGTTGATCATTGTGCCACGTGGCATGCTCCGATTGGTCCACGTCAGATACCGGTTGCGAATTCCAACGTCTTTTGCCACGTGGCATGATCTGATTGATCCACGTCATCAATCCATTGCATCGGGGAACGTACACTTTACCACGTGGCACTCTATGATTGCTCCACCTCATTCGACCGTTTCTTCCCTCCTCACTAGAGACACGACCGATCCAAGCGATAAGAGTCATCCGTAAATGCCCGGATGTCACTCATCGCTTGCATCGGTCGTCCCTGAATTCATCATCATATTTCAATAAATAGAAGTTAAAATAAAGGTAACAATGCGTTATACTCAAGCAACACAAAAGAAACCAAAATTTGCAAGGTATGATCAAGGACGATGCTATTTAAAAAACATGACCGATCCAAGCGATTCGGGTTATCCAAAAATCTCGGATGTCCCTAATCGCTTGCATCGGTCGTGTCCACATTACCTTATGGAGAGAGCGCTCTCTATAGAAATTGTGAAGTAGCCAAAAAACTTGGTGGCAATGGAACCTCCACGCTTGGCAAGTGTTGACAAAAAAAAAAAAGCAAATGAATAGGGAAGCTTAAATAGGTCCCAAAACTGAGTTGACCGTTGTGCCACGTGGCATGCCCCGATTGGTCCACGTCAGATAGCCGTTGCGAATTCCAACGTCTTTTGCCACGTGGCATGATTTGATTGATCCACGTCATCTATCCGTTGCATCGGGCAACGTACACTTTGCCACGTGGCACTCTGTGATTGGTCCACCTCATTCGACCGTTTGTTCCCTCCTCGCCTATAAATACCTATTTCTTCACAAACTCAAATTTTCAACCTTCAGAGAATTTCTCACCTACATGTGTATTTTTCTTTCGTCGCCGACACGACCGATACAAGCGATTTTCGCCATTTGACCTACGTTGATTCGCTCTAGTCGCTTGCATCGGTTGTGTTCTCCTAATAGACATACAAGAGAAGCTGCAGCTTAGATGGAGGTAATGAATGAGATCCTTAGTGTCTCTCCATCAGAGAAACTTCTTGATTTCATGGTTCAAGAGGGTTTAAGTGTAGATTATTTTCCTGATGCAATGACCATATTCAACCCCGAAATTGATTTTGAAAAACTCTTAGAGAACTCGAAAAGTTTTCTTAAGGATGAGTGGGAGATTTTCTTGGGGTTGGTCGATGGGAGGATCCTTTCTATTTCTCAGAAAACCTATGTCCATCCTCACATCTTTGGGAAGGATCCAACAGATAGGGCTAAAATCACAAGAAAATGCAGAAGGATATCCCCTTTGCCAGGGAAGCTTGATTTTTGCCCAGAGCATGAAAAGGACTGCTGCTTGCTCCCTTTAAACATTGCTTTCTTGATATGGCTTGATCATATCTTAGTTGAAAGGGAGGAAAATGTTCATGATGAAGACGAGCCTTGCTTAGAGCTGGCACTTGAGGCTAGCTCAAAAACTATGAAAGGTGTCATGGAGATTGTTGAGGAGATCAATCTGCAAGCAGAAGAAGAGCAGGTCAAAGATTTTGATGTGGCCACTTTTAAAGCAGAGACTGCAATAAGGGAGCCAAGTGAAGAAGTTCAAGTGTCTGAGAAGTCCCTACTTCTCCCAAATCTACCTTTTTACTTTATCTCTGGGAAAGAGTTCATACCTCTATTTTACATTCAGGAACTTTTCAATCTAAGGGAGGACTACTGTCTTGCAGCTATAGCTGAGGCAGAAGAAGTTGCAAGGAGATTCATCAATAAGAAAGGAGAAAGAAGAGAGGAATTTTTGCGTCTTGATTTGGATTTGTCTAATGAAGAATTCAAAGATTCATCACAAGCTCTTTCAAAATGCTTTGAGAAAGCTATCTCAGAGAAGCCAAAACTTGCTGATGAAGAGTTTGATGAGCATCAGAAGCAACTTGGAATATACTCGTTTGGACGTGGCTATTCATTCTTGGATGTCGCTGAGGACAAAGGAACAATTTGTATTGACTCAAAAGAGCTCATTGAGGAGGAAGATGAGGTCAAGGTATGTTGTTTGATATATTCTATCAATTAAAGTTTTGTCCGAGATCTCTATTTTTTTAAGTGAGAAAATGACCACGACCGATGCAAG
The DNA here is from genome assembly GCA_020310875.1 of Ceratopteris richardii. Taxonomy (NCBI): domain Eukaryota; kingdom Viridiplantae; phylum Streptophyta; class Polypodiopsida; order Polypodiales; family Pteridaceae; genus Ceratopteris; species Ceratopteris richardii. The sequence goes on along the minus strand of MU260827.1, from coordinate 74,249 downwards.
CGATACAACCTAACGGATAATCTCCGTTGGGCCTTATCGCTTGCATCGGTCGTGTTCGGACTTGAAGAGGAAGATGAGGTCAAGTATGTAGTAAAATATATTCTCATGATTTAAAGGAAAAGGAGATGAGATGGGCTTGATGCAAAATCTCTATCTTGTGTCAGTTTGTCCAAGTTCTCCATTAGAAGTGTCAGAAGTCGATCACGACCGATGCAAGCGACAAGGCCCATCAGATATTTTCCGTCGGTCCTCATCGCTTGCATCGGTCGTGTTTGGACTTTAGGAAGATGACGTCAAGGTATGCAGTTAACTATATTCTCAAGAACTTTAGGTTAAGGATTTGAGATGGGAACAATGCAAAATCTCTTTCTTGTATCAGATTTGTCAAAGTTCTCCATTCGAAGTGTCAGAAATGGATCACGACCGATGCAAGCGATTATGCCCATCGGATATTTTCCGCTGGGCCTCATCGCTTGCATCGGTCGTGTTTGGACTTTAGGAAGATGACGTCAGGGTATACAGTTAACTATGTTCTCAAGAACTTTAGGTTAAGGATATGCGATGGGACCAATGCAAAATCTCTTTCTTGTATCAGATTTGTCCAAGTTCTCCATTCGAAGTGTCAGAAATGGATCACGACCGATGCAAGCGATTAGGCCCATCGGATATTTTCCGTTGGGCCTCATCGCTTGCATCGATCGTGTTTGGACTTTAGGAAGATGACATCAAGGTATACAGTTAACTATGTTCTCAAGATCTTTAGGTTAAGGATATGAGATGGGACCAATGCAAAATCTCTTTCTTGTATCAGATTTGTCCAAGTTCTCCATTCCAAGTGTCAGAAATGGATCACGACCGATGCAAGCGATTAGGCCCATCGGATATTTTCCGCTGGGCCTTATCGCTTGCATCAGTCGTGTCTCTTGCTTTTCTTTCTAATAGTTTCAAGTTACTTCACATGTTTCCTTAAGTGTGCTTGCACTTCATCTAACCATGTTTTTCATTTTTATCACAGTTAACTTTATTGGATGAAGACAATTACCTTGGCAGGGGCAAGGGAACAAGAAAAGCCTTAGAAGAGAAAGGAAAAGCAAAGGTGGATATTCATTCTATTATCCACTATCTTCCAAAGTTGGACCCAGCCACTTTTTGTGTTATTCACAAGCACTATAGTGAGGAGCCAGACTTTGGATTATTCTGCTTGAGGACTCTATCAAAATACATGGGTTTTACTCCAATACCCTTTAATGCTTTCAGAGTTTTACTGCTTGAAAGAGCAACTGCATTCAGAATTTTTGGATATGCCCCTGGACTCAATGCTTCAAGGGCAGGGTACTTTCTTTGTTATTCAAGCTATGCAATGGCTGCAGGGGTGTCAAATTTAAAAAGCATTGCTGGATACAGGAGAAAAGAGTTCTTGAGATATAGAGGTGATTTGCCAGAGCCAAGCTCTTTCAAAAGGCTCAAGGAATGACTTGATTTTTTCAAATTCTATACTCAACAAATGTACATATACAGAAATTGCCCAATGTGATATAAGACATTGCAAATTGATACATGATTTGATTCAGTTTGTGATATTGATACATGATTTGTCTGGAGATAGCCATATCCTTCTGATTATATTTGGCATGAGGTCCTTTGTAATTGTCTTCTAAAGAGCTTGAAGGTCTGCAACTTGAGTGATGCTTAACTACTTCATGTACCAGAGCATCCAAGGAGATATCTGCACAAGGTAGTTCTGGAGGAGAAGACTCCTGCATATGGTGAGCTAAAGAGAATATGTGAAACTCAGATTGGTGAAGTTACACGATGTTGCTTGCCAAGGAATATAAAGCAATTCAATTCTCAGTATTTCCTGAATGGAACAGTAGCACTGGTGAATGGTCTATGTCAATCAGCATGGTAGTCTCTTAGGAACCGGCACGTGTCCAATATTCCTCTGAGTGTCAATATAGGGAAGTGCACGTGCATGAGCCCAAGCTCAAAAATGCACATTGTTAGTGACAAATGTTGCTTTGAAAAGAGGAGAGGTCCTTTGTAATTGTCTTCTAAAGAACCAATCAAAAAGCTCTCTGAAGGCATTGCTCTTTGTTACTCCTCCTCCTTTCCTTGTACACCTAAAGAAGCTTGTCCTTGCTTGATAATGAGATTTTTCCATGCCTTGGGTGTTCCACATGGCAAGTGGTTCTTTTTCTGCAAAGAATGCACCATGCACAAGAAGAATATGCTGGAAAGCAGAAGAATTTCATTAGATCTTTATTTCAATTAAAAATAAATAAATTGAATAAAATATCTTTGGAGCTCACCAAGTAGTATGTTATGTCTTTGGCACCCCATGCCTCTATGATGGTTTCTATAAGCTCTGTGGTCGCCTTTCTGAAATCTGTCACATAACTTTTTGATGTTACGTGCTGCCTCATGATCTTTAAAAGATTATCTAGTTTGACCCACACCTCCATTCTCTTTTTTGCTATTTCTGGTTTGCTTTTTACATTAGTCGTGACCTCACAAAATGTTTTCCATGAATTCCACATGGCATTAAGTTGTTTGCCATCATGGTTGCTGAAGAATCTCCTTGCTTTTGCACCTCCCATTGAGACATCCTGTAAAACATCACCTGTATTTTGTGAAAGCTTTGGATCTTTTCTTAGATGAACATCACCACCATGAAACCCCATTTCTGAAAGAAGACATTCACATTTTTTTATGCATTCATCTGCAAGAGTTGTAGGCTTGATAGAATATGCATAATCCAAGTGAAGACGGACCAACTTGTCAATGATTCTTAACTCTGCATGTAGTGTACATATGTGTACATTTGTCAATGCTATTGGAAGTATGGGATCCCAAATCATTGAAGAAGATGAGTAGTTACGAAGAATAACATTTTGTCTAGAAGGAGCCTCTTCACCCTCAGCTCTAGTAATCCATCCATTTGTGCCTGGGCTTTGCATGCAGTACAAGCAAGGGTATTTAGAATTTGCTCCCCCACTTATACCAAACATGCATTTGAGTGTCTTTAGGTCTCCACTCAAATGCCACTCAACTTGAAAGTTTCCGTAGTCTTTGACATTCAACAATTCTCCTGCATGATGCCCTTGGATAACATTTGGAATGTTTGTCTGTGAGAATAACCATTTAAGTGTTTTATGGCTCTCAGATGGAACTTGAGCACAGCCAACCCACCATAACTCCATTTCTGATTGTACTTTGAGAGATGGAGTATCCAATTTCCCAAGGCTATAGTCCAAAGCTTTGTTCATCAGTGCAATGCTTATTCTCTCCATCTTTTGATGTTTTTTAAGCTCAGCTTCATCAAGTTTGATTACAAATTTCAATAGACCAGAACATTCATGCTCTTTTATATTATAGAACTGAACCATGTATGTTTGAAGTTTTATAACATCTATCCATATGTTGTTAAATGCATTGTAAGTGAAATGTAACTTTTGTTTTCCTACTTCGTAAGGCATGTTACCGTGAATATGTTTATATTCACCAAATACTGATGTGATCTTCTTATTCAAGCAGAGCCGAAACTTTCCTACATGATGGGGTCTAGGCAATCCAAAACTTCTAACTTTGTTAAATTTTAAAAATTCACACCAAACTTTTGAAATTGCTCTATAACCTTTCCTACTCACTCCGACACTATCACAAATATTTTGAATTTGAGATGGTTCTAGTAAAAGATTCATTTCTGTCATGAGTTTTTGAAAAACAAAGCGTTTCAAGCATGTATTTTCATTTAGTTTCAATAGTTTTAAAACATCATTTTGACTCAAAATTTCATTACAGAAATGTATGCGCTCAAAACTGCTCGACATATTGAAACCTAGAACATTTGTCACATGATCTCTAACAATTTTCATTCTTTTCTTTTTCTGGCCAGATTTTTCAGTCAAATCTAAAAAAGGTTTTACTCGTTTTGACCGCATTCTCAAACCTATAGGAGTTTCTTTCATTTTTTTAAAAGACTCTAACTGAGAAGATAAAGTGGATAATTTGTTTTCTAGCTCTCTCATATGTAAATTCTTCTGGTGTAGTGTGTTTTGTAAATAGTTTATGTATTGTACATAATTCCTTGAAATATCCCAGAGCCTTGAACAATAGCCTCGTAAACCATCCTCACCATCTCCCACAAATCTAATCAGATCATGAAGATTATGAAAAGGGGGGTACCTTCCAGTTTGTGGATCAATTGGATAAACAGATCCATCTGTCCATATGTCGATATGTTTCTTGCCTTCCTTTCGCAATCCATCTACTTCAAGAGGATGAAGAGCCCTTCGAAATACGTTTCTTGTCGTCGCATACTCCTGACTAACTGCAATGTTGATATGGAACTTTTTACAATGATTTCGAATGTTTGAAAGCTCAGGGAGAGTATTTGGGTTAACGTTCTCCATGGTCTGCTATGAAAAATGACCAGCAAGTGTCTAAAATGACGTGAAAGGGAGAAACAGGCTTGCTATGAAAAGTAGAGAAAAAGAGCGCAAAACGTGATCAGCACACATTATATAGGTCCGTGAACAAGAGGAAAATTCAACTTTTGAGGCGTAAGATATCACACAAACTTCGAGGCGTAAGATATCACACAAACTTTTAATGATTATATGATACGAGTTTCTCTCTCTTCAAAATTTGCATAAGATACGTTTTAAATGAACTTACACGGAATTTCTTAAAGGATTTGACAACTTTAATCCCGATTAAGCACAACTAATTGAAATCCTTACACGGCCCTTTTTGGGCCGTTTTTCGCCCTAATGAATAGATAGATAGATAGATGGATAGATAGATAGATAGATAGATAGATAGATAGATAGATAGATAGATAGATAGATAGATAGATAGATAGATAGATAGATAGATAGATAGATAGATAGATAGATAGATAGATAGATAGATAGATAGATAGATAGATAGATAGATAGCTAGATAGATAGATAGATAGATAGATAGATAGATAGGTAGATATATAGATAGATAAATAGACAGACAGATATATAGATAGATAGATAGATAGATAGATAGATAGATAGATAGATAGATAGATAGATAGATAGATAGATAGATAGATAGATAGATAGATAGATAGATAGATAGATAGATAGATAGATAGATAGATAGATAGATAGATAGATAGATAGATACATACATAGATAGATAGATAGATAGATAGATAGATAGATAGATAGATGGATAGATAGATAGATAGATAGATAGATAGATAGATAGATAGATAGATCGCTATGCAATGGCTAAGTCTTGTCTTTCTAATAGCAATGAGCCGAGATCTTTTGATGAAGCACAATATTTAGAGAATTGGATGGATGCTATGCACAATATGCGATACTAATATGAAGAATAGTTCTTTGTCTTTGTGTGATTTGCCTTTGGGCAAAAAGGACATTCGCACTTAACGGGTATACAAGCATAAATGTAAGTTTGAGGGAGCAATTGACAGGTATATGGCTAGGCTTGTTGCAAAAGGTTATGCTCAAGAGAGAGGCACTAATTTTGATGTCAAATTTGCCCCCACATGCCAAATGACTAGTGTTCATAGTATCTATGCATTTGTAGGTCATGATTGTTGGTGGATACACTTTTTGGACATTAAAACTACATTTTTGAATGGTGACTTACATGAAGAAGTGTATGCATTTTAGATGCATTGTTTTCTATAGAAACAACATGAAAACAATGTCTACAAGTTCAAAAGGGCTTTATATGGGTTGAAGAAAGTACCATGTTCTTCGTATGAAAAAATATATATGGCTACTTGATTGCACGTGACTTTCAAAACACTTCAATTGAGAGCACCTTATATGTTAAGCATGCAAATGATGTACTTCGTATCATTGTTGTGTATGTTGATGGCATGTTGTTCAATGGTCCTAATAAGAAGCATATTTTGAATTTAAGGCTGATTTACATGCCTCTTTTGAGATGTCAGATTTGGGTTACTTCCATCATTTTTGGGCATTCAATTTATGCAAGTTTATGGGGGAAATAGCTTTGTGTCAAACAAAATATATTGACACATTATTGTAGCATTTTGGCCTTGAAGATTGCAAACCTATTTCCACTCCTATGGAAACTTGTTTATGGTTGAGTGTTCATGATGCTAGAGATGCATTTGATGTTGTTCTCTATCACTAGGTTGTTGGATGCTTGATTTACTTATGCATAACACTGCCTGATATTCAGTTTGTTGTGTCTCTTATGACCAGATTTTATGTGTTGCCTAGGTGTAAAGCATTAGTAAGTGGTACCGGAGTAATTGAGTGGTACCAGAGTACTTGGATTGGTTTACCCCAAGAGGGATCATTACTGCCAAATTCAAATGTTTTTGTGACTCTTTATATGGTTGGTTTTATGTCAATCATGTGTCTAGTAGTGGGTTTTGCTTAATGCTTCGTAGCTCATGCATATCTTGGTTGAGCAAGAAGTAGTCTACTATGGCCATTTTTGTTTGTGAGGCTAAGTATAGTGCAACTTTCACGGTGATTGTTGAGTGTCTTTGGCTTAGAAACCTTTTTGCTAATTTTGGTGTTGGCTAGTCTTCTATCAATACGACATTCACTAACAATTAGAGCACATTGATTTGCACTATCATTATGTAAGGTACACGTTCTCTACTGGAGAGATCATTTTGGCATATGTGCCCATAGAGGATAACATTGGACACCTTTTCATAAAGGCTCTACCTAGGGAGAAGTTTGAAGCTTTTTGCAAATATTTCGTCCTCCTTTCTTGGATTTATCTCTTTCCACATAGCTTGGCACATCCTTATACATGGGTGTCAGCTTCTTGTTCACGGCATCTCTCCCAAGGGCTATTTTTTAATCTATTTTGGTAGATATGAGTGAACACACTCACGGCCACTCGAGCACTTTTTCCACTTTTTATGAGTTTTCTTTCCTCAGCTTGTATATATGGCTATAAGCCTAATAGGTTACTTATCGTTTACCATTTGTTTGGTAATTCATTAAACGTTGTGTTGTGCTCCAAGCTTCTTCTTCTTCCTTATGTTGTTCATGTGATTCCGTAGACCTCAAAATCCAATGGTCCATAGAATACATTACATCTTTATGTCTTGTTAAAACTTTGGTCATCATCAAACTATCCACAATTTATAAAATGAATATATATATATATATATATATATATATATATATATATATATATATATATATATATATATATATATATATATATATATATATATATATATATATATATAGAGAGAGAGAGAGAGAGAGAGAGAGAGAGAGCCCTCTCTTCGATTTACAAATTTCTTATGTAATGGGAATAAAAAAAGGAAGAATCTTAAATTCCATGCATAAATGAATCATACAACATTTGGTATCTCAAACCATTTGTGCTTCATGAATGCTTTCTAATCATGCAATCATAAAATCTTCAATAACGAGCATCTTTTTAATCTCCTATGATGCAAGAATATTCTCTAGATGCTTCCCTAATTCTTTTCAATGAATAATAAAACCCTAGGAACTTTGGAATGACATCCATGAACCTCTTTTTGCATCCTCCTAAAGTTGATATCCATGCCAAGATCCTCTTTTGATTACGTAAGTAGTTTCCACATATAAAAAACACAAATACTAGCACTAAAGTAATTCCTATACATGTTATTCATCTTTTTGAATCCATCACATAAGATAAAACTTAACATAAACAATCCATTCATCATTACAATCTAATGTAGACATACCTCTGAACCCTATCTAGTCATCATTAGAAATAGTTTTCAAACTTAAGAATTAAGCGAAATTTTACTACTTCCACTACAACATATCAGGGGTATACCAAGGCTTTTACCGAGGAAATTGAACGGGTGCGAGTTTTCCTTGATGTTGGTGTAAGGGTTGGTATACATGGCAATAGAAAACTGCCGATATAGGCATCGGTATGAACATCAGTATAAGCATCATATTACCGATGCTTAAAGCGACGACTTTGTTGGACATACCATCATGCATATCGAGGATCATGCTAAGAGTATCAATGGGCATACCGACGATCATATGTGCATGATTTTTTTTGGGCAGAGTGTGTTGTCTCTTGTGGTAGCAACATTACCATGATATTGTGTAGCAAAAGACAATACACTCTACCCAAAGAAAACTGAGTACATGTGATGTGTACTCTAATGGCAACCAAAACATGATTTATATAGCAAAATACTATCAGATGCAAAAGAGATGAGTAGAACGAACCATGAACCATATACAAAAAAGATATATATTCCATAATGAAGCTTGTACAAGAGTGTGGCAAACCACTGCCATCTATGAGCCAAATACAAAATGTGGCAAAGAACTTCCATATAGGAACCAAATACAAAATTATGGCACACAATGGCCATATTTGAGTGTAATACAAAATTGTGGCAAAGCACTACCATAAATATGCTTAAAGGAATCAAAACCTTTATACCTACACTCCTATAACAAAGTGTATGTGTAAAATGAGACAAATTGACATGATATTTATAAACAATAACTTAAAATACCAAACCAAGCTATCGGTTCACCTCAGATGCTCCCATGAAATGATCACAGCGCATCCCTCCAAGTCTTCCAAGAGTGCAACCAATCCATGATGATATCCATAAGCTTCCTCGGTTCACGTCAGAGGAGGACCCACTTCCAACTCCTATAATAAATATGCAAAACGTTAGATGAACATACATGATGTGCTTAACACAAACAAATTCAATAATTAAAATGATACTGAAAAACTGGTAATGCATAGTGTCATATCCGTTGCTACTCAAATGTGATGTTCCAACCATATCTAGATGTGTGGCCGCCGCATCTCGTTGTTGACAATATCAGTCAGGAGTACGTTGCTGCTCATTGTGAATCGATTCCCACTCCTCAACATCTAACCATATAGGCTTCCCTAAGCCTGCTCTGAAAGCATCGCAAGCCTCGAACCGCTGATGAGACATCAGCTCACATGTTGTGTGCTGAATCCACTCTGAGCTGACAATAGGATGCCCAGGTGCTAGTCGATACTCTTCATATATCAACTCTGTGATATAATTTATGGAATATTTATCCTATTCGCTCCATTTCAACATGATAGAACATCCAAACTATATGGAGCAAACTTGTCGTATGTGTTGATGCATGGAATTTTTGGTCGCATCCATCACCAGAGCTCTTTCACGTATGTGATACATCTTAGAGTCTTCATGTTCATGAGCTCCCTAACGTGTACGTGGAGATGCCATCTAATCCCATGTGGAGGTCATAAAACTTTATTTAGGATTTCTTAATGTGTAAAAGCTCAAAAATCCTATTTTTGGTATATTTAATTATATATATATATATATATATATATATATATATATATACCCTAAAAACTTAAAGATCATTTTTTAGATATTTAACTATTTATATTTCATATATTTTGATTTTTCTCCAACGTTTACATACATTTAAATAGAGTATTTACACATTATCATTTTTCCACTATATATATATATATATATATATATATATATATATATATATATATATATATATATATATATATATATATATATATATATATATATATATATTAATATTAACCCGAAAACTTTATTTACGATGTGTTTGCATGTAAAAGCCCAAAAATCCCCATACATACATACATACATACATACACACATATATATATATATATATATATATATAGATATATATATACATATATATATATATATATATATATATATATATATATATATATATATATATATATATATATATATATATATATATATATATATCCTAAAAAATCTAAAGATCTATTTTCTAGATTTTTAATTATTTACATTATATATATTTATTATTATATAAATTTATATTAATCCTTAAACTTTATTTAGGATGTGTTTATGTGTAAAAACCAAAAGTCCTATTTTTTATGCATGAGTATGTATACATGTGTGTGTTTGTATGTGTATGTATGTATATGTGTGTGTACATATATGTATGTATACATATGTGTGTACATGTATGTCTGTATATGTGTGTGTACATGTATGTATGTGAGTATGAGTATGCATGTGTGTGTGTGTGTATGTATATGCATGTGTATGTGACTGTGTATGTAATATGCATTTGTGTATGTAATATGTATGTGAGTATATGTATGCATATGTGCGTGTATGTATGTATGCATATGCATGTTTGTATGCACTTATGTGTGTATATGTATATGTGAGTGTGTATGTAAATGTGCGTGTGTATGTATGTATGTGTGTGTGCACATGCATATGTGTGTGTATGTATGTATGTGTGTGTGCACATGCATATGTGTGTGTATGTATGTATTCATATGCATGTGTGTATGTATACATGTGTGTGTACATGTATGTATGTATATGTGTGTGTACATGCATGTATGTGAGTATGAGTATGCATATATGTGTGTGTGTATGTATTTGAATGTGTGTATGTAATATTCATGTGAGCATGTACTTAATATGCATGTGTGTATGTAATATGTGTGTGAGTATATGTATGCATATGTGTGTGCATGTCTGTATGCATATGCATGTGTGTATGGACATATGTGTGTGTATGTATATGTGAGTGTGTATGTATATGTGTGTATGTATTTATGAGTGTGTATGTATATGTGTGTGTGTATGTATGTGTGTGCATACATGCATATGTGTGTGTATGTATGTATGCATATGCATGTGTGTATGTATACATGTGTGTGTGTACATGTATGTATGTATATGTGTGTGAACATATATGTATGTTCGTATGATTATGGATATGTGTGTGTATTTATATGCATGTGCGTATGTAATATGTATGTGAGTGTGTATGTAATATGCATGTGTGTATGTAATATGTATGTGAATATGTGTATGCATATGTGTGTGTATGTATGTATGCACATATGTGTGTGTATGTATATGCATGTGTGTATGTAATATGTATGTGAGTGTGTATGTAATATGCATTTGTGTATGTAATATGTATGTGAGTATGTGCATGCATATGTGTGTGTATGTATGTATGCATATGCATGTGTGTATTCAGATATGTGTGTATGTATATGTGAGTGTGTATGTATATGTGCATGTGTATGTAATATGCATGTGTGTATGTATGTACGTATGTATGTGTGTGTACATGCAAATGTGTGTGTATGTATGTATGCATATGCATGTGTGCATGTATACATGTGTGTGTACATGTATGTATGTATATGTGTGTTTACATGTATGTATGTGAGTATGAGTATGCATATGTGTGTGTATATGCATGCGTGTATGTAATATGTATGTGAGTGTGTATGTAATATGCATGTGTGTATGTAATATCTATGTGAGTACGTGTATGCATATGTGTGTGTATGTATCTATGCATCTCTCTCTCTCTCTCATTGTCTTTATATTTCATATCTCTTTCTCTTTCAACTCTCTCTCTCTTTCACTCTCTCTCTCCCATCTCTCTCTCTCTCCCTATCTCTCTCTCTCTCTCTCTCTCCGTCTCATTGTATGTTTCTTTAGATCTCTCTCCCTCTCTCTCTTTATTTCATATCTCTCTCTCTCTCTCTCTCTCTCTCTCTCTCTTTCTCACTCTGTCAATTAAAAACAAAACAATCACTTACATCAATGTAATTGTTTGGATCCTTGTTTTCAAAGTCCACTTTATGTTGTCCTTTGTTGAATAACAAAGAATTGATGCCAAATAGCTCCTGCAAACTAAGGAGAAGAGAAATTAGAAAAGGGAAAACACAAAGAAAGAGAACGGGCACTAGAGTATGTGCAATACTTACCAAAATTTCAGATCTAGAGAAAGAGAGAGGTGTGTGTAGATAAAGAGAGAGAGAGAGAGAGATGTGTGTACAAAATATGCTCAGAATGTAGTTCATGTGCACAAACTCAGCACTAGCAGACTTCGATTCAAAACGCGAGCAAATGTGGAATTTTTTCTCTCGGGTCCGGTTAAAATGTTCTATTGGTATGAGCATCGGTATGACCATCGATATGAGCATCAGTAATCTCCACAAAATTATCCATGCTTATAGCAACGCTCATACTGATGCCCATATCGATGCCCAGATTTTTGATGCATATACCGGCCACTCATTTTCAATGATTATAACAATGATTAAATGACCCTTTGTATTGCCTCCATGGGTTTTCAAGCATTTCCAATGGTGCTACCGATGCCGCAGCGTGACCATCGATCAGTATGGATGTCGGTATGTCCCGCATATATTGTAGTGTTCGACATATTTAAAAGCTCTCTTAATACACTTTGTAGTAGCCTAAGATTCATTTAAAATAGTTAAATGGAGTGGAATATATGCTCATTTAAATAGAAATGGTATTATGTTGACTACAAACAACCCAAGATCTGAGCTTCCCAAAATTTGGAGGACTTCTTGCGAATTCTTGCTAGTATTAAAGAGGCTTAGAATATTAATATACAATCGTCAACATCTCATAGGACGTTACGACATACCATTTTGAATAGTCTACTACCCAAGAAAGTCTTTAATACAAGTAGACCACTCCCTCATTCATACTTGTAGAAGTGTCTTGATGGAAATTATTTGAAACAACTTACAAAATTCTTATATTCATAAGTGCTCTTGAATTTAGCTCTACAATGAAACAAAGATCACTTCAATCGCAATTTTGCATGTTGACATATGCCCTCTTGAATGTAGGTGGGTCACCTTGGGTGGATCTTGTAGAAAGTTTTCTTCCCCAAGCCAAAGGGGGAGTTTTCACAAAGGCTTATCTTCATTTGGAGAAGAGTTTGTTCTCACCTATTGATAGATTGTGGAAATGTATACCCTATACCTACCATTTACCAATTTTGAACTCAAAAGCATCTCTAAATGATCCCTCTAAAATGGGGATTCGCTCAATGTTACACCTGAAAAGATGTGAAACAAGGTAGAGAAGAGGTATTTGAGTACCATATGCTCATCCTTCTCCACAATTATCATTGCTCAAGGCATCGATTACAGGAATCATGTGCATGAGAAGCAGCATCGTTGGAGCATAGAAACTCTATAAGATGGTTGCCCCTAACCTTCTGGGAACCGGACACCTTGCTTAATATTAATGACATGATAATCCTTCCTATAAATGATGTCGAAAGATACCTTTATAAATTTACACTTTTATATATTCTGAAAAATAGTCAACTCCAAAAGGATTCTTTTGATGTTTTAATTGCTAGAGAGCTAGAAATGTCATTTATAAACATGTTTTTGGAATCTCTAGTAGAATCACACATTAAAGTTTGAAGTTCCCTGCATGGTATTTGACTTTGGAGCCCCTCGTATGACATATAGAGTACAATATAAAGATTCTTGAGTCATCCAATCTAGTGCTGCAACTTAAATAATCTACAAAGGATTGATAGTTATATAATTGGAATACCGTTGAATATACGTTTGATAAGAATATTTGGTTGTACTATAATTTCAACAAAAAAATATTATAATATTTTTTCAATTGACATGAAGTTTTATGTCTAGAAATAATCAAATGGCCCAAAGATAACTTGTACATCATAATGCTAATGTGTTTGGATGTCTAATCTTGATAGGCAACCGACTGAGTGATGGAAGCATGTTTGGTTATTTTGGTTCCTAGTTCTAAGTACTCCAAGAAATTTAGCAAGCCTACCATAAACATATGTTCGGATTACCAACTCTTTCACGTTGATAGCAAATATTTCCTTCTAACATAAAACCATTCTCAATCTTCTCACTGTGTCATTAAACATAAGGAATTATTCATTTTGAAAAAAACTCATGGGCGAATCAACTTTGGAGGTTGTCGTCAGCCAATGCTAACAACTTTTCACTATTTTTTTTTCATTTTCGTCATGTCAAGCATCTCCTTAAGTATAAGCTCAAAGAAAAATTTTGCATGTGAAACTGGATCTTCAGTGACATTGATTTTTTTCCTTTGTTCTTTTTTGTTTTTTGTGAAATCTTTAAAAGACACTTTTATGTCCTCTTAGAGTACGAGGCACGAGTTTGAGGTTTTTCTAACACGAGCCACGAGTTTGAGGTCTTTCTAACAAATGAAAAACGGAAGCTAAGTCATCTCGACAATGTCCTATCTTCTCCCCTGCCAGTGAAGTTTTCTGCACGATTGAAACGTTCTGCGGGGTGAGTAAAGCCGACAGCATCTTCACGCACAGCCGAAAAGTTGTGCTGCTCTTAGAATACCGTTGAGGAAGAAGTTATTCTTTGCTTCATTTTGGTTTTTGCAGAATGCATATGCGATTCTCAAATAGTCGCCACAGTTTGTGCATGGTGATCTTCAGACGTTACCAATCGCCATAGCCCAGCTCATAGATTGTTATTGTGCGGCATCATACACCCTACACTTAGATTACCAAACTGCGTGATGCCACACAATTGCAATCCTTGGCCTGTGCTACAATATCAAGAGGGCGAAGCCGATCAGCCATATATTTGTACACAGTCAAAGAGCTCAAATGTAGTTACCCATTTTCAGACTTTCGCAATCCTTGGCCTGCGATGATAGTCAGGTCAGATGTCTCATCCGATCTGCCAAAATAATTATACAACGCATATTCAAGTTTTTGCAAGCTTTGGCCTGCGCTGGATTATGCAGGTTGCTTCAATCCCTCTCCTATACGTCCGCCTTGTACAAGGAAGTTTTGACAACTTAGCTTTAAGTTTTTGCAGTACTTGGCCTGACTAACGTCAGAAAAGAAAGGTTTCGATGTACATGATAGTTTTAAGATTTTGCAGTATGGCAATGGACATGGCTTAACTGCTTCGTATATTCTTGTGTGCAGTCAAGAGGTTTAACTTACACTATTGGGATTTCGCAGTCTTTGGCCTGCATTACAAAATGCCATTATCTTCTTCGCTCTCCTACATATCTACGTCCATTGACCGACAGTTTTAATATGCTGCAGATAATCAAGTTTTCGCAAATCCCTGGCATCCGCGAGACAATGCAGATCTCTTCGGACGATATCCTACACATCTATTCGGAATCGAGATCAGTTTTACCCGTATCAGGTTTCTGTAAAGCTGTGTCTGCCCTAGATATTGCAGATGCGATTCATCGATCTCCTGTGTGTCTGTTTGCGGTACGGACTTTTAATGTATTACGCATTTAAACTTATCCCATTCCTTCGCCTGCGCTAGATGATTCACATCAATCCAACCTTCAATTCACAAATTTATCTGCAAGCCTGTTTATAAGTGTGGTGCCTATAATTAGGGTTTTCCGAATGCTCGGCCTGCTGTAATGATGCAGACGACAACCGCTCTCCTACATGTCTTCAATAGTTTTCATTAACTAGCCGTAATCAGGCTTTCGCTCACGTCGGCTCGACGTGAACGCCGTCTTCATAAACATACTCTTCCACATGTATGTCTGCAACCGCAACTGTCTTGCTCTCCTTATCAGAATTAAATTGATTCTCAAGCCCGCCCAAGCTGAGCATCTTTCAACGATCATAAAAGAGCGACTAACGGCGACATCCTGATAAATTTCGTGCTAGTTCTTGCGTTAATGAAGATGTCTTCAATCAAAATAGGACGAAGAACTACGGGTGTGCAGTATCTATTACGAAGCGACCTTCCCACACAGCCATTTTATCTTCCCCAATCCTGGAAACAGCTAAACGCTCTACGCCATGATCTACAGGCTCTGAAATTTCACCGCCATTCTCGCGAGTCATCTACAAAACTTCGTCATGAAGAGCGACCTTCCCCCAAAGCCATTTCATCTTCCCCAATCCTGGAAACAGCTAAACGGTCTACGCCATGATCTAGAGGCTCTGAAATTTCACCGGCGTTCTCGCGAGTCATTTTTGCTGAGAGAAATCTTCTATCGCAATACTTGATTTTCAGGAGACCATGTTCATAAGTTCATCTCTTGAGATCTCGTTCTCGAGGGATCAGTAGTGGCTTCCCTCATGCTCAAAATAATACGCATGAGAAGCAAAAGTCTGAATAGTCGTTTCCTAGCATGCCACTACTTACTTAGACTGCATCAAAACGTGCCAATATTACAATCTCAAAATCCAATATGTCTTCATAAAGACTACATCTCAATGGGTAGATCAATGGCTTGTCAATCCCATGTCTTAGTTCTCTTCATGTCAGATAATTCCACTATGTAGGCATCCTCTAACTCCAAAGTGTCTAGATGTAGCCGTATGATGAGATGAGAACTATTGATATTATGTGTGGAGACACTATCAAAGAGGACCTTGATATGTTGTCTTGGCATGACTTCTCTCATAACACAATGAGCTCTATGTCTGGAGATTGGTAGCCTTTCTCTACCACTGGAAAAATGTGCTCATCTAAATCACTCCCTCTCTATGTAGGGTTTATGACTATGGTTGTGACTATCTTCTTCTATTTCGGATAATCTTTGAATCGATATGTCTCGATAGCACAAAACGTCTTTCATTGCCTTGTCTTTTTCTGAGGTGTAAGAATTGACTTATTATAATGCCTCTAAAATAAAGCTAACACTTTTCTTTTGGCCCCAAAAACTAGCTGGGTCATGTGCATATGCTTAGCCTCTTTCTAACATCATGCACTACTCAAAAGAGCATCACATGAGAATGAGGGAAGACCCATGTTAGTCCATGAGGACCTCTAGCCCTCGGAACATATCCCCCTATGACCATCCTCATAATCTAGAGCCATCTCTATGGACTTTGCAAAAGAGTGAAAGTGCTCCTTTCTAACTAAGTGCCAAATCTATTCTCTTAGTCCCACGACAAACTTGCGGACCTAAAGAAAGTCTTGGATGGAATATGGTACTTTAGGAAGTACCTCCTTGTATTAATCAGAGTATTCGTGAACTATCTAGTTTTTCTTACTATTGAGAAACTAGGCATGAAGTGCCTTAGACCTCTCATTTGTTGGCACAAATTTATTATAAAAACAATTTTGAATTGCTCCCAATTTGTGGGCTCTTTCTTGTCTTGTTCTATCTTATGCCATCACCGTGGGCGACATCCATAAGATTATATGTGTCCTTCTGAGCCTTATGCATATCTTCCATGATAGGGCATAAGCAGAAGCACTATTCCCACTTGGTGACCCACTTCTCAACAACATGAGTAGTACATGGACTAGTACATCCATGGTAACATGGTCACTTAAGATCCTTTAGCATCCATCTAGCCTCTCTAATTGGGACACCTTCACTAGAGATTTTTGGAGTATGGTGCTCACACAAATATTTCAACTCCATCCCTAGGGCCCCAACATGAGGCATAGCTTCCTCTCTCTTAGAGCGGCAAAAATTCTCTAAGATAGTATGAAGCATGCTTTCTAAATGTGGTATTATATTACTCATGGTCTTTATGGTGTCCATAGGATGTTCGGCCATTTTTCTATCCTCTCTATGTGGAGATGAAGGTCCTCGGTCCACATTGAGTGAAGTGTAAGCGCTTTTTTCTTTTCATATTTCATTCGTGTTTTTATGTTTTCTTTAGGTTTATGTGTGTATATGTACACCTAATATGAACACTTTTTATGTTTTCTTTAGGTTTATGTGTGTATATGTACACCTAATATGAACACTGACAGTAAAAAAGCTAACAAGTCACAAGCCTTTAAGGAAGAACAAAAAAACTAGCATTAGTATGCTCTCTACTTATGACATCAAACAATCATGCCAACATTTTGAGAGCAAAACTTTCATCTAAACAAAAAAAGCCCAAGTGCTCTACACACACTTTACTACACGTGCTTGTGGGCACACAATAAGCAACAAAATACCATAGGGCACTACACGTCTGTGCAAAATCCACGTGCTTCCAACACGGGAATCAATTTTACATAAGATCTTTACATGCTTTTGCTTTCCCCTCACCATACTTGAAATAAGATCATGCTCCAATCCTATTTCATAATTTAAGAAAAAGTGCAAAGGTTCACAAGCATATATGCAAGCATGCATGCACATAGGGAAGCTAAATGCTTATTCTAGATGATAATTGATGCACAAAAGATACTTAAAAATGCAATTATTGACAAAAATATTCATTAATGAAATGAAGAAATCCACTTGCAGAGGTAGTGCAAAGGCTGGAAGTGATCATCAACCACACTTCAAATGTTCCCACGTTGGAATCGATCACCCTCATACTACAAATGGCCTTGTATGATGTTATAAACAATCAAGTTTAAAGCTTTGTACAATTGATTTGACTTGTTGAAGCCAAAATGTATCATCCAATTATTCTTTGAATAGTTCTTGAAGTAAGGATTCTAGAGAAATTTAAACTCAATTTCGAGGTTGGATGATGGAGACATGCCCATTTTAGTTGAAGGTGGTGTTGTAGATAAACTCTCTTGAGAGAGAAAATGAAGAAATTTGGTCTTCCAAAGGGACCCCACACCTAGAAGAAGCTATGACTGCACATGTGATTGCTACACAATCCCATATATAATGCAAATTGCACCTTTTTTGTGTATAAATCTTGTCCAAGAAGTCTTTCATTTCACAACACAAGTAGAAATGAAAAGAAGTGAACTCTCTCACCCGTTTCGACTCATACAAGCACATGGGTGGTTGGGCAAACCCATTTCCAACTTTCCATGTCTTACTGAGAGCATCATGCACATAAAGGTCCCTTGGGGGGCTTTTGAGCTCCTTTGAGGGGTTCTATCTTCTTCTTTTAGGAGAATCAATTGTCTCCACTCTCCATGCATTGGTAACTCCACATTAAGTATGATGATAAACAATTCCCTATTGAAATCCTCAAAACTTTCATGAAAAACGTGTTGAGATATCAAGCTCAACATGTGATGATCTAGGATGACACATATCACTTTTTCATTTCTCTGACATGTATAGTGGTCACACCGGTATATGTTAGGGATACTTCATTGAGCTTTACAGGATTTATCTACCAAGAGTGATGGCAGTACATTTGTTTCTTGCCAGCTCACGCATTTGTGGTCATTAGGATTTTCCTTATGTACTGTTCTTTATATATTGCACTAGTTGTATTGTTGTTTTACGTCATTCTTGTATATTCCTTTTATGTAATAGAAGAAGAAGAAGATAATTCTTCCTTGCCTCAATTTAATTTGTGTGTGATCCTCTTTGAGTGTGAGAGTGTGTGAGGTGAGCTCACTTCCTTATCTCCTTCCTTGTGACATGGTATCAAAGCCAGTCTGGCTATAGAGAGCTTATGGAGGAGGCCGATATTCAAGAGTATGCCAAAAGGTGTGGGGAAAGCATGATTCACAACGATCTCAGATTCTTATGAAAATGGGCACGAAGCTAGAGACCTCAAAATATTTTCACCAGTTATTCCTTTAGGGTCAGTCGTTTTTCTAAAATTTCTATTTCTAAGCCATCTAGACCTCCAGTTCAAGCCTGCAAGATGGGGCCCACAAAAAACCAAGTCAATTTGCAAAATCTATAACTTTCATCCTGTTCGACAACACTAAAATATCTTGGATCTAGAATTTCAAGCGATTCTATGTACTAATGATACACAAAAACCATGTTTTTCTAACATCGAACTATCATGTCATAGTGGGATAGTGTTCAAGAAAAATTATAGCTTGTAGTGTTTTTGTAGTGTTGTGAATTGCTTTAGAAATGGCAAAGGCAAATCGATTGAGTCATCTTGTGAATGATAAGCTGAACAAGAACAACTTCCATGCTTGGATATTGTGAATGACAAATTTCTTGATGGGAAAAGGCTACTCAAAGTACATTAAAGGAGAGAACAAAAATGCTCCGTAGTTACCACAGAGGAATCGAATTGTGGAATAGCTTTGAAAATATGAAGAATGAAATCAAGGATCATGAAAGGTAATGTATTAGCTATCTATTAGCATAGAAAATAGCATGATTGGGCACGTACAAGAAGTTAGGACTCTGAAAGAGGCTTGGAGAAATTTGGTCACATTGTATGAGACCAATACAAAGGCATGGAGATTGCAACTCAAGAAAGAGATGGATACACTAGAGAAAAAGGGCATGTCAATAAGTGATTACACCCTTAAAATCAAAGGCATATGTGAGATGGATACACTAGAGAAAAAGGGCATGTTGATAAGTGACTACACCCTTCAAATCAAAAGCATATGTGAGTCACTTGCATCTATTGGCATGTATGTAGATGATGATGATAAGGGGGTAGTGTGCTTATTTGGTTTAGGAGCTGCATATAAGCAACTCAAAACTTCTATTTAGACGAGGGAAAATATCGTGAATTTTGTTCATCTAGTGTGCATGTTGAATATTGAAGGAAAGGACATTGGTGAAGAATCAAACTCCCAAGGAAAACCTAGCTCAGAGTAGGTATTCCACTCACTACAAGGAATACGAGTGCATAGCAACGGTTAAGGCGACACAATTTTGTCGCTATAAAATTGCAAAATGTGTTGCAATGAGTGTCGTGTGCCAACTGTCGATTAAACGACGAGCCAAATGACGTTTTTTTTATGTATGGCACAATGGGGTGTGCGACACTCGCATAGAGCATCGCTAACACGACGATTTTAAAAAGCATTGCATAAGCGACGCAAGATATTGTCACTTATGCGACGCCAATTCCAGTGATTTTTATGATGCCTTTCCATTGCTTACACGACGGTCTATTGACGAAAAAAAATTAAAACATTGGAGGCTCTTCAATCGGCATTTTCACGTATATGATCAAAGAGCTCTCCAACGTTCACAATTGCGCTACGCTTACGAGCTAAAACAAGTATATGCAAAATTGTTGTTTTGCCTAAGATCTATCTTATTGTCTCTCTCTGTCTCTGTTTCTCTCTTTTTACGTCTTTCTCTCTTTGACTTCTCTCTCCCTCTCTCTCTCTCTCTCTCTCTCTTCTTTCTCTCTTTATTGTAGGTTATTCAAGAAGCTAACCAAGCAAAAAGTATGGCTAACTATTGTAAGTACAATTTATATTTTTTCGTATATCATTTGAATTGTGTTATTTTCTTTAGATAGCATACTCACACTTATTGATATGCACATATACACTTATACATGATGAAGATGCACGTTCACACATATACACATATACACATGCACATACACACACATATATACACACAAATACATGTGCACATACACTTAGACATACACACACATACACATGCATATGCACAACATTTCTACAACCACATAAAAAGACTTACATGCATGCATTATTGCATATATATATATATATATATATATATATATATATATATATATATATATATATATATATATATATATATATATATATATATATATATATATATATATATATATATATATATATATATACATTAACATATACGTAAATACATGTATATGCACATCCACATGCATGCACATGGATGCAAATGGAAATGCATCCACATACACATGCATGTTTCATACATATACACATGCATATACATACATTATACACATATATACACATACATACACATATATATGCACATACGTACACACACATATACACATGCACACACACACATGCATATACATACATATACACATATGCATGCACATACACACATATACACATAGAGTTACACATATACATGCACATACATATACACACACATACACATGCACATGCACATACATACATACACACACATACACATGTACATACATACATATACACACACATACATATACACTTACGTACACACATATGAATGAACTAGATAATTAAAGTATTAAAACACA
>MU260827.1:17500-25000 GCA_020310875.1 Ceratopteris richardii | reverse complement strand
ATTCACCCATTCTAACTTTACGAGGAATAGAAACATTGTTAAACTCTTCCTTCCATAATCGAGTAAAGTGACGATACAACACATACTTCTCATTTCTATTTTCCATGTCTTCTCTATATATTTGAAATACCTCTCGACGAGTAAAGTTATCTGACAAGTGCAACCTTCCAGTTGTAGGCATAACCTCACAATGCAAGCTAAAATAGTTCATCATCCAATTCATTGCATGACGTCCAACAGATCCTTTGGTCCCAACATGGAACGTATCCAAAATGAGATCCCCATTCAAAAGCCCTTGTTGAACCCTATGTATTCTAAAATTTCCCACACCCATTGCAATTTTAAATGCAGCCCTACAACATCGCATCCCTTGAGTAAAGAAATATTCAAAACCAACACGTGTTACTGACATGTTATCCTCAATCATTTGCATGTGAGAAACAAGGTATATATCCTGCCTTTCACTATCTACATGGAGGAATTTTTCTCTTAGGTGCTTTAGTTTCTTCATTCCTAAATTGTACAAACATTTCAAACCACAACAATGCTTCACAATATCCAATGCAATCTGTCTATCTGAAGTAAGAAATTTAAATCTTTTTTGACTTACTTCACGAGGCCTTCTTTTAAATTGTAGATTGAGCTTGCTTTGCTTTTTTGTTGCTCCACATGCACTTGAGTCAGAAGGGAGATCAATGGTTGGATCAGATGGGAGATGAAGAGGTGCATTTGGTTGACCAGCATTGCACTGTGAATTGGATAACTTAAATGTATCAACAGAAAACATGGAACCATCAGCACGTCCTAAATCATAGGGATCATCACTTCTGTGGAAAGGATCAACTGAGAACAATGAATCCGAAACTGTATCAATATGAGCAGAAGAAGCTGATGCCCAAGCATCCACTGAAAAGATTGAGCTCATCTTCACTGAGTTCACAGAAGACTGAAGATGAATGACCTTTTTAAATAAGTAGAAATCCGAGATCAAGTGAAGATGTCACATCAAATGTCACCTCAAGAAGATATGAAATCAAAAGTTTATTAAAGTACATTAAATAACATTAAACATCAAATTACATCAAATAACTTAATTACTCAAATATACACTAATAAGGGAGCCAAAGATTTGATTCACTTTTGAAATGAGAAACACAATTGATTTCTAACTAGATATGAGTCATTGAGTCTTAGCATTGTGAGTGAATCAAAATATATCCAAGTTGAGTTCCAACTGGATTATATATTAAAATTGTTTGTAGTAGTGCCATTGAAGACTTTACAAGAAGAAATTTTACCTTTGGTACTAAATAAGATTTCAAGGATTAGGTTTCATTGTAGTCTTGGCTAGATCTCAAAGAGGTAGATGAAAGTTTATTAAAAAAGAATTATGTGTAAAAGAGGTACTTGGAATGTTTATTCATACAATGATTTTCCATTTCAGCAATGTGTTACAAGATAAATGTGAATATGAATTAAAGTGAGGAGGATAACACTATAAAGATGTCATTAATCTCCCATATTCAACACAACTTAGACTTGAAGTGTAATTTCCATGCAAATGTACATAAATAGTTGCAAGGTTCTTTACTTGAATGTTTATTCATACATTGATTTTCCATTTCAACAATGTGTTAGAAGATAAATGTGAATATGAACTAAAGTGAAGAGGATAACACTATAAAGATGTCATTAATCTCCCATATTCAACACAACTTAGACTTGATTTTCTCCCAAGCAAGAGATTCTAAGAAAAAATTTCTACATGAGATTAGACATCCTCATGTACATACCATACTCTTGCCATTGAAGTGTAATTTCCATGCAAATGTATATAAATAGTTGCAATGTTCTATGAATATTTCATTAAAGTGGCTCTGAAACAGCCTATTTGTGTGAGTGGTATTCCCTGGTTAGATTGGTTGACAGATATAGTTAGCAACTGGACTCATTCAGTTAGATCCAGTTAGTCTCTGGTTCAAGTTACCCAATTGCCTATAAATAGCAGAGGAGGAGATCATTCTCATTTTCAAAATCCACGAGCAACAAAGAGCAACAGAGCACAGACAGCTATGGAGCACAGAGCTCAACATACAAGCAAGGCAACTATGATGGAGAAGAAGAATGTTGGCAAGAGTACCAAGAGGTAGGCAAAATCATACCATAAAAAAAGATTCCTAAAAGATTCCCTTTGTATGTTTGTGTAAAGAGTCTGCTTTCTAGGTTTTTATTTTTCTTAGCTCTAAAAATACAGATCCAATGAGGGTACAGCTCGATGCCTGGCATCGACATTTAGGTGTAAGTCGATGCCACGCATCGACTTTAGGCTGCAAGTCGATGCCAGGCATCGACTTGAGGCCTCAGGTCGATGCCTGGCATCGACTTGCACCTGAAAGTCGATGCCAGGCATCGACTTTGTGTGCAAGTCGATGCCAGGCATCGACTTGCAGGTGCAAATCAATGCCAGACATCGACTTGAGGCTTCAAGTCGATGCCTGGCATCGACTTGCACCTGCAAGTCGATGCCTGGCATCGACTTGCAGCCTCAAGTCGATGCAAGGCATCGACTTGCCTGGCATCGAAGTTTGCCTTAAAGTCGATGCCAGGCATCGACTTTAGGGTGCAAAGTCGATGCTAGGCATCGACTTTTGGGTGGAAGTCGATGCTAGGCATCGACTTTTAGGTTCAAGTCGATGCCAGGCATCGACTTTTAAGTGCAAGTCGATGCCCGGCATCGACTTGCACACAAAGTCGATGCCTGGCATCAACTTGCACACAAAGTCGATGCCTGGCATCGACTTGCACACAAAGTCGATGCCTGGCATCGACTTGCACTTAAAAGTCGATGCCTGGCATCGACTTGAACCTAAAAGTCGATGCCTGGCATCGACTTGGGCCTTTGAAAACCACATTTACGTATGAGCTGATTATTCCAAGCGCCTTCAGGGATGCGGAGTCCAAGAGTGAGAGGCCCTTCAAGAAACTGAAAGTCACCATGGGCTTTGGTGATCAGCAACGTGACAAAGGCATTGGTCACCAAGCGAAACCAAAGAAACTTATTGTATCCTTATCCTCTGAGAAGGCCAGCAACCCGCTAGGAATATCCTCAAGTGGACAGAGTAGCATCAAAATTCCTGAGGATGATCCAACTATGAAGGATAGGTCCAGAGACGCTGAGGTTTTAAGGACAGATCGTCCACTGCGGGACATGACAAATCTGGAGTGGTGCCTTCAGTATGTTGAAGAGAAGAATGTAGTCCTTCTTGTGTTC
This sequence comes from Ceratopteris richardii, assembly GCA_020310875.1. Taxonomy (NCBI): domain Eukaryota; kingdom Viridiplantae; phylum Streptophyta; class Polypodiopsida; order Polypodiales; family Pteridaceae; genus Ceratopteris; species Ceratopteris richardii. Next base: position 21,729 of record MU260827.1, on the reverse strand, counting down.
GCAGGGGCATATGGGAGAGGAAAGATCACGACAACACAAGGTTTTCAATATGGCCTTGTGTACAAACTGGATTATGAAGATGAGGATTCTGACAACCTCCTTTTGGTAGAGACATCGAAAGGTTTGAGAAATGTTATATGCAAGATGGATTTCTTGTGCCCAGAGTGCTGTGTTCCAGATCGTCTAGCTGAGATATGCAGGGACTCAGTCAATCTTATCAAGGACTTGATGCCATGGATCCAGGGCAACATCATGCCAACACAACAGAAGATGACAACCCCTGTAAAGGCAAGGGGTAAGCAGAGCGTGCAGAAAAAGCTTCAAAAGAAAAAGAAGAGAATTTCAGAAGAGGAGTCTTCTGACTCAAGCTCTAGCTCTGAGGACATAATTGTTGCACCTGGTGGAGAGCTTGCCTCGGGTGTTCTTGGTACTGAGCAGAACAAGATGAGGGAGGATATAGCTAAAAGAAAAATTGTGAAGAAGGGGCAGTTGTTCCACCTGCCAATCAATATCATCCACAGGCCACCAATAGATCCAGTCACAGGGAGGAGGCCCCTTGAGATCAGGGAGCCACACAATTTGCATGTGCAGAATCTTAAGAAGAAAATGAGAATAAATCCTCATGCTACTGTTGTGCCATTCCTTGTCATGGTGGATCCGAATGAGTGCAGCTCTGTGGAAGAGTTCAATGAGGGTTTATTTGAGGAGTATACTTATTATGTGATTGGAGGTTCACACTCTGCAGAGGCCCGTAGACAGCTAGTGAAGGAGCACCCTACCACTTTTTTCTTTAGGTATGCAGAGTGTAAGATATATGCTGGTCTTAGAACTGAGGAAGCCAAGCTTCTTGCTTGGGATCACAACAATGACAATGACTACAGGCAAAAAATGTCCTCCATAGAGAGAATTCGGTTCTTCCACCATGAATATGAAGATTGTCTTGTTAAGGAAGCTGGAAGAATACATCCCAATCTACGAAAACAATGCCTTATTGAGGTTGGAATTGCACTGGATGAGAATAGAAAGTCTGATGCCTTGAGGAAATATGATCCATGGTTTCAACTGGCATTCAGATCAGGTGAGATCTAGGATCTACAGGATAAAATTTTCACAATGTGGGAGAACAAGGAGGTAGGGCCAGAAGCAACGAAAGTCGAGGCCAGACCCACAGGTTGATCTGAAGGGAAAGGGAAGGAAAGTTGACCTCTCAATTGAAGAGGCTCCCGAGGACATGAAGCTGACACCATGGAGGGCCCTTCAAGGAATCAAGGATGATACATTGATCATATCAACTTTGTCAAGGGTAATCTCCAAGGACTTAAGCCTGGAGGAGATGGTGACTGAGCTCAATAAGTATGTATGTTATTCTCAGATCCTTTTTCCCTCCTCCCATGTTTCTGGTCTAACCTAGTCTCCTTTTAATTTCTGTGACTGTAGTCATAAAGTTTACATAAAGATTCAGGAGGTCATGATGAAGAGGCTGGGTTGCTTTTCTTGGACAGAGGTCCAAAGAGACCATCCAACCACATCATCCTACAAAGCTTTATCAGAATATTTCATCCTTTTCTGTGATTGGGTAGGTTCTCTTTCTAAGGTTGTGCCTGGTTTGCCATTAGGTTAGATGCCTTGATTCACCAAACCAATTTAATGCCAGGCTTTTAGTACGAATTCGATGCCTGGCATCGACTTACGGCTAAAGTCGATGCCTGGCATCGACCTGCAGCCAAAAGTCGATGCCTAGCATCGACTTGGGGGCATAAGTCGATGCCCGACAACGACCTGCAGCATAAGTCGATGCCTGGCATCGACCTCGTGGCATATGTCGATGCCAGGCATCGACTTATGTCCCGAAGTCGATGCCAGGCATCGACTTTCAGTAGAAAGTCGATGCCTGGCATCTACCCCCACATGAAATCGATGCCATTCATCGCTTCCTTATGTTCTGCTTCCTGTATTGAAGAGCTCATTTAGTTGTCTTTCCACTTTTTTCTGCAGAAACCAAAGAAAAGTAAGTCTGCGGAGCTACTAGATGATTGCCCCCCTGCATTCCTGGCTCACATTCAAATGGCAAGGCATGAGAAATCTAGGCTGAAAGCCAAGGAGATGGATTTTGATGATGAACCTGATCTGAAATGTTTCTCCAATCCCCTAGACCCCCTTAGGCCTGTATATTACAATGTATTCTGTAGTGATGTAAATAATATTTGTTGTGTTGTGCCTAGAAAACATTTCTCCCTTCTCATAGCGGACATACCCTATGGATTTAGGATGTTGGGATCAGTTAATGATGATGAACCCTTCAAACACCCTCAGATTCGGAAGATGGTCACTGATTTTGCAGAGTTGACTATGTCTCCTCTTTGGAGGATAGTAATTTTCCATAGCAGAGACCAGTCCTTCTCTGTTTCAACTGCTCTGAAGGCAAGATGTCATGTTGTGGAGTGCCTCACGTGGTAAGTAATCTTCTTTCTATCTCCGTGGCTTTAATGATGCTCTCTGTGACTCATAGTTCTTGTTTGCAGGGTGAAGACAAACATAAATCACACTCCTTTGCATAGGTTTGTGAGCTCCACTGAATGCATTACAGTTGGCTATTATGATGAAGTAAGCAAAAGGAGAGTCAGGGAGCATTGCAATGAGAATGGGATCTCAAATGTGCTCATGTTCCCAGCCGTTACCAAGAAACTTCGTCATGCAGCTGGGGACATGACATTGGTTAACCCCTATCAGAAGCCACAAAAACTCATAATGAGATTGCTTCAGCTATTCTCCAATGATGATGACTGGGTCCTAGACCTTTTTTCGGGCACAGGTAATTTCAATTTTCACAATTTTCATTAGTCATGGTTGATTGACACCTCTAAGTGGTTTTCTGTTGTTTCAGGAACGACTATGGCTTGCTCCTTAAAGATGTTCAGGCATTGCATAGCTATGGAGAAGGATGATGCTCAAGTGAGCTTTATTAGAATGAGAATCAATGGGCTGAATGAATACCTAGATGAAGACCACGAGGTTGGAAGGAAGCACATTGCAGACACGGAGAGATTCCAACCGGCTTCAAGGGAGCCTGTTCCCCCACTTGCAGATGAACCGGGAGACATGGCTGACCTTGAAGAGCCAATCTTGGAGCAAGAGAGGCAGGATATGTGTTCTAATGTTCCAGAGGATCCCAATATCCTTGAGCCTGAGGAAAGCTATGATCAGCTTCTATTGTAGATTCATATTACTCTTGTACTTACACAGGAAATGTAAAACATCATTTTAATATAAATATAATGTCGAGTTCTGCTTCCACTTTGTGTTCAACTTGATTTATCTTGAGCATTTCTCTGATCATGTGTGAATGTTTCTTAGTATAATTTTGTTGATTATTATCTTCTCTTGGGAATGCTTTTGTGAAATGTATTTCATATTCTGTGAATATGGCCATGCATTCAATGAGGATCTTAACCATACAAAGGGGATGATCTTAATTGCCTTGTTAAAATGTTTCGATTTTTGCAACACATGTACTCTAATTTTCGAGTAACTTTTAATCAGCTATAATCTGTGCTTGTTGAGGTTATGGATGTAAGGAAGGAGCTTCCCGAACTCTTACTTGTACCTTAAACACTAATCTATTGTCAAAGATCATGATGTGGTATTCTTGATCGGCTGAACAACTAGTTTTCATGGCAACAAGAATTTTATTATATCTATCTTGACTACTTGGGATATGAGGTCAAGGTTCTAGTGACAATATTTACAAGCAAGAACAAGTGATGCTTTCTAGATATTGTAAAATGCTCACTTTATTGCTTCATATAATGGTCTTTAGGTAAAAAGGAAAAGAGAACATGTCTTTGTTCTCCTTTGTTGTGACTCAGTGTTATGTATCTATCTATCTATCTATCTATCTATGTATCTATCTATCTATCTATCTATCTATCTATCTATCCATCTATCTATCTATCAATCTATCTATCCATCTATCTATCCATCTATCTATCTATCTATTTATCTATCTATCTATCTATCTATCTATCTATCTATCTATCTATCTATATATCTATCTATCTATCTATCTATCTATCTATCTATCTATCTATCTATCTATCTATCTATCTATCTATCTATCTATCTATCTATCTATCTATCTATCTATCTATCTATCTATCTATCTATCTATCTATCTATCTATCTATCTATCTATCTATCTATCTATGTATCTATCTATCTATCTATCTATC
>MU260827.1:5000-7500 GCA_020310875.1 Ceratopteris richardii | reverse complement strand
AATTAGGTAAGGCTCATAAGCAATCCTATTCCAAGCATGGGTTTATGTATTCAGAAAGACTTGAATTGGTGCATACAGATGTGTGGGGTCCTTCAAAGGACTTTAGTATAAATGGTTCAAGATATTATGTCATATATGTTGATGATGCTACCAGATGGATCACAATTTATGTGATTAAAGAAAAGTCAGAAGTGTTTAATACATTTAAACACTATCATGCATATGCAGAAAGGATTACAGGTCAAAAATTAAAGAGACTAAGGTCAGATGGAGGGGGAGAGTATTTTTCAAATGAGTTCAATGATTATTTGTGGAATGCAGGTATAAAGAGAGAAGTTACTTGCAGGTATTCTCCTCAACAAAATGGGGTAGCAGAAAGAAGAAATAGGACTCTTGTTGAGTTTGCAAGGTCCATGATGAAAGAGAAGAATTGTCCAAATTATTTGTGGGCAGAGGCTGTAAATACAGCTACATATTTGGTCAATAGATTGCCTTGTAAAGCTTTGCAAGGTATGACACCATATGAAGCTTGGTGGGGTAAGAAACCTACCTTGGATCATTGCAGAATATTTGGATGCTTGGCATATGCATATGTGCCATCTCAATTGAGGCATAAGTTGGAGCCTAAGGCAGAAAAGTATGTATTCATTGGTTATGATGATAAGCAAATGGGATACAGGTTGTGGAGTCCATCCACAAAGCAATTCCTTGTATCCAAGGATGTTACATTTGATGAGCAAAGTACTTGGTATGCAGGTAAATATAATGTACATGCAGATGATGAAGAAGTAGTGGATCAAAGAAAAGGTAAAGCAAAGATTCAATTACTTGATGAAAGTGAGAACAATGAAGTACAGGTTGAAGTTGAAGAGAGGCCAAGATTTGATCCAGAATGTGATGAACCAGAGACTTCAAGAAGTGCAGAAGTTAGGAGGTCAACTAGGCACAAATGGCAACCTACAAGGTATAGCTATGACACCTCATTCTTGACTACTAAAGATTATGCTTATTTGATAAAAGCAGATGAAGATCCATCTACATATGATGAAGCCAAAGGCAAGAGAAATTGGGAAGAAGCAATGCAAGAGGAGTATGATGCATTGATAGAGAATCAGACTTGGGATCTGGTTCCTAAACCTAATAGCCAGAAAATCATTGGATGTAAGTGGGTTTACAAAACAAAAAGATTTGCAGATGGAAGTGTGTCTAGATACAAAGCTAGACTTGTTGTGAAAGGGTATGCATAGACATATGGAGTGGTCTATGATGAAACTTATAGTCCTGTGGCAAAGATGACAACAATCAGAACCCTCATTGCAATTGTTGCTTGCAAAGGTTGGAAGTTGTCTCAATTAGATGTTAAAAATGCTTTTTTGAATGGTTATATTTCAGATGAAGTTTACATGGAGCAACCAGATGGGTTCAAAGATCAAGAGAATCCAAATTATGTGTGTAAGCTCAAGAGAGCTTTGTATGGATTAAAGCAAGCCCCAAGGGCATGGAATTATAGGCTTGTAAAATTCTTGAATGATCTTGGATTTCAAGCATCAAAGGCAGATAGTAGCTTGCTAGTCAAAGCAAGTGAAGATGGGTTCATTTATGTTTGTATTTATGTTGATGACATAATACTTACAGGAACAGATGATAAAGAAATACAAATGATCAAGAAGCAGATGGAGAAAGAGTTCAAAATCAGTGATTTGGGGAACCTATCATTCTTCTTGGGAATGGAGATTTCTTATACTCAACATGGAGTATATGTGACCCAAGAAAGGTATCTTAAAAATTTGCTAATCAAATTTAAAATGGAAGATTGCAGGGTTGCACCTACACCTTTAGAAGTGAACCATAAATTGTCTAGGTTTGGACGAGAAGAGTTCAGAGATATGAAACTCTATCAAAGTTTGGTTGGTAGCTTGATTTATGCTACATTAACAAGGCCTAATTTATCATATGCAGTTGGTGTGCTTTCACAATTTATGCATTGTCCTAGAAAGGAACATTGGATTGCAGGACAAAGAGTACTTAGGTACATCAAGGGTACACTCAGAGAAGGGTTGCACTATGGATTTACTTCTGATACAAGAGTGAAGATATATAGTGATGCAGATTGGGCAGGTAATGTGGATGATAGAAGATCAACACATGGATACTTGTGCTATGTAGGAGACAAATTGATTTCATGGTGTTCTAAGAAGCAACATACAGTTGCTTTGTCATCTACAGAGGCAGAATATAAAGGTATGGTGGAAGCTGCAAAGGAGGTAATATGGCTAAAGACACTTATGAAAGTTTTTTATGTTGTTCAAAGTACTCCTATTGTTTGTGGAGACAACATGAGTTCTCTATACTTGGCAGCTAATCCTGTGTTTCATGCTAGAACTAAGCATATTGAAATACAATATCATTTTCTGAGAGAGAAGGTCATTGAGAAGGAGATTGAAGTCATACACACTCCTACAAAAGATCAACTTGCAGATATGATGACAAAAAGTCTAGA